>JAULKR010098871.1:0-10555 GCA_032356305.1 Prasiola linearis | reverse complement strand
CGAGAAAACGGAATAATTTGACTGGCGAGCGATTCCGCCTACACCAAAGATCTCGGGAATATTACCTTAAATACGTAACCCACGCGGCCGTCCGGACCGGCCTCATACCCTTTTATTGGTGTGCCGGACTGAATGACCTTTTCGATCGAACCGATGGGTCGGTACGCGAACCCGCTGACCTGGCTGCCCTGATGGCCGGCGCCTACTCTACCGAAGACTCCGTAGTCTGTGGGGAAAGAGACTGTAACGGCACCCTTTTCGGACACGCCTATCGCAACAGTTGCCAGGACTGCGTCACGGGCGGCAGCCTGGATTGCCTTACGAACACGGACAACCCCGCCGGACAGGCATCGCCCGCCCTGTTTCCCAACCCTACTACCGGACCGATAAGCATCGAGTATGGGGATTGGGTATTGTACGACCATTTGGGAAGAGTCGTGCTAGAGGGGGTCAATACCCCGTCTGCTGACATCAGCGAATTTCCCGCCGGGGTTTATTTCGTGGTAACTGGGGGGAGAGTAACCAAACTGATCAAACGTTGAAGATTGGCCGCAAGCCGCGTTTTATAACGCTACCCTTCCTTTGGCTGTCGCAAATTCACTCCTCCTAGAATTACTTCAATATCGGCCCTGCTCACGGTATACCAGGCCACAAAGTCCGCCCACGCCGTCGATTGCGTTGGCGTGATGCTTGAGGTGGAGACCGCATTGCCCACCTAGGCAAATACTGCAGGTTATTCCGTTTAAACCACCCGCCTCTGCTTCATTCTATCTGGGGTTGTCAACTACGGCCTACGGCATGGGCACTGCCTGCCTTGGCGAGCGCTAAGCCTTTGCTAGTTGGACGCTTCAGATGGTCTTCATCACCCTCTTCAGTAATCTTTACAGGCTGTATTTGGACGAGTGGAGAAGCTCTAGTTAGCGGGTTATGGCGTGGTTGGTCGCCAGCACTGTGGCTATTCGGTTGGTGGGGTGATTTGTGCTGGGAGCTCTAAAAGTTCTCGCGCATTTATCAGACTACTTGCCAGCTTACTTTTCCCCACATGATTTTTTTGCGCTGCCGCAGGTGCCTAGTTGAGGTGGGTAGAGCTGTGTGAGTTAAGGAGACGGGTGCCGCAGTAGGGCGTGGAAGGGGCGTCTGCCCGCCCTGCGTGGGATCCTGGGATGATCTGGGGGACTGCTGCCGCAGTCAGGCGTGGGGTGTCGCCTGGAAACTGGATCTGCTATTAGCGTGGCGCCGCCTCCTTCGATTATATCATCTAGCAGATAAGTTTAGGGTAGTTGGCTCCAGGCCTTCGCTTTTCACGGTCACTTCGATGGGACCGGCTTCCTTCGTCGACTGGAGGATCATCAGGCACTTACCGTTGAAGGCGGTGCGCTGTTTCGCCTTAAAGGGTTCCAGCCCCATATTATCCCCGTTGGCAACCCCGGCGATCTTGGCCGGCCCGGATACCTCGAATTTGAGGAGGTTGTCGGCGGTGGGTACTTCGTTGCCGTCTTTGTCCACCACGGTGCATTCTACGTAGATCAGATCCCGACCGTCGGCTCGCATGTCCGTTCGGCGGGACAGGACTTCTACGTTGGTGGGTTGCCCGGCGGTTTTCACCACTTTCTCGGCGACCTGTTTGCCGTCCCGGTAGGCGACCGCTTTCAACTCTCTCGGGCGATAGGTGACGTCCCAGGTTTGGTATTCGACGCCAGTACGGTCGTTGGTCTTTTTGCCCAGGGATTGTCCGTCCTGGAACAACTCTACTTCGTCGCCATTGGTATACCCGTGCACGCTTACGGTTTTGCCTTCCATGCCCGCTAGATTCCAGTGGGGGAAGATGTGTACCATGGGTTCGTCCGTCCACTGGCTTTGGTAGAAATAGTAGCCGTCTTTGGGGAACCCCGCCAGGTCGATTGGGGCAAAGGTCGAAGACCGGGCCGGCCAGCCGAAGGGGATCACTTCTCCCAGGTAATCCCAACCCGTCCAGATGAACAGGCCGGTAACGTAAGGGCGTTTTTTCACCATCGCCCAGGCCTCCATGCCGGGCTCTCCGAGCAGACCACGCTGCTCTACCCATTCGTAAGCCCCCTTGTCTTCATAACCCAGTTTATCCCACCACACTTTTTTCTGCTCGTCGTATAGATACGTGGCCCGGGGGTAAAAGGACTGTGCGGATTGGTGCTCGGTGATGACAACGGGGGTGGTTGGAAGTGAATCACGCTCGATATCCATCCCCTCATCCAGTATGTAGTTATATCCGTAAACATCGCTGGTGGCCGCGGCATCGGGGTTGGGCCACTTGTTCCAGCCGTAGCCGTTTACGCCGTTGGTCAGTGGGCGGTAATCGTATTTGTGGACGATGTCGGCCAGGCGTTGGCCGATGGCCGCCCCCTCTTCATTGTGCATTTGGTCGATCTCGTTCCCGGTACTCCACATGATGACTGAGGGGTGGTTACGGTCCCGTAAAAGAAAGTCCGTCAGGTCCCGGTCGGACCATTCCTTGAACAGGTCGGCGTAGAATTTTACGGGGATCCTGATCTTCTTACCGTTTTGGCTCGTCGCCGGTTCTTTGACCACTTCCCACTCGTCGAACATCTCGTTCATCACGAGGAAGCCCATGCTGTCGCAGACCATCAAAAACTCCTCGGAAAATGGATTGTGGGCGGTACGGACGGCGTTGGCGCCCATTTCCCGGAGCTTTTCCAGTTGCCGTTCGATGGTCCGCCGGTAAACGGCGGCTCCAAGTGGCCCGCCCGCATGGTGCAAGCAGACTCCTTTGAGCTTGACCACTTCGCCGTTCAGCTTGAAGCCATCCGTAGCGCTGAAGTCAAGCGTCCGGATGCCGGTCTTGTTGCTTTCGCTGTAAGTTGGTTGGTCGTCGATCAGCAGTTCCGTCTTTATTTCATACCGATTCGGGTCGTCCATCTTCCACAGGAGTGGGTCACGCACTTCCAGTTGCAGGGTAGCGAGTCCTTCCGCGCCGGCGGAGACGGTAATCGTCGTTTCCGAGGAAGCCACTTCTCCCCCACTTGGTGCGTAGGCTATCTGGCGGACGGTGATTTCCTGGTCCTCATCGGAATCGTTCTGCACCTCGGTTTCAATGTTGACGGTGGCCACGCCGTCAACAACCGTATTGGCGACTAGGTAATTCCCCCACACGGGCACATACACCTCATCCGTAGTGATCAGATGGACCGACCGATAAATGCCCGTACCGGAATACCATCTGGAGCCCGGTTGCTCCGAGTTGTCCAGCTTTACGGTGATGACGTTGTCGCCCGCAACATTCAGGTGGTCGGTAAGGTCGTAATAAAAAGGGATGTAGCCGAGCGGGCGCTTGCCCAACAGATGACCGTTGATGTAGACCTCGGAATTGCGGTACGCTCCATCGAAATAGATCACGTGTCGCTTATCCTTGCTTTCGTCGGCAACGGTGAAGTGCTTACGGTAGGTCACTTTGCCGGTAGGCAACCAGCCGCCGCGGGAGAAGGAGGGGTTGTCCTTACTGAACTCCCCTTCGATACTCCAGTCGTGGGGGAGATCGAGGGTGCGCCAGGACGCATCGTCGTACGTTTGATCGGTCGCTGCCGAAACTTCTTCGGGAATGAATTTCCAGTCAGCGTCAAATAATTGCTTGGTATTTCCGTAGTTCAGGTTCCCTGGTTTGGTCGTACCGCAGGAGGCTAATAGTAATCCGCCTAAAGAAAGAAGGCATAGAATAATCCTCATCCATCTGTTTATTTTGTTGGGGGAAATTTAGCTCTTTCCTGGTGTTTGGCCGGGACTTTAAGGGGTGGGAATCCGATGGGCGACTGGGCCGACCACCTCCGGGTCGTCAGCAATTTTTGGTGTACGATCCAGCTGGGAGAAAGTTCGTATGCTGGCGGGTTCATGTACAAACATGTGCGGCTGCCCCTTCGCCCCGCTCACGTTGAGCGCTGGACGGACCTCTTTTCCGCAATGGTGGCGGAAAGGTTTGAAGGACCGGTGGCTACGCAAGCGCTTCGCCGGGTGGGGATTATGAGAGAGGTTTTGTTGGGGAAGGTTCGAGATGGGGGCGGATCGGGGGGGTGGGTGAATTAGGGCCTGGACGTTTCTTTGGCGCTGTCGCGGGTGCGGGGTTTGGGGGATTAGGCCTGGTAGGGGGACGGTCGCTAAACTCCTGCTTCAGGGGCGTCCTTTTCACCTAGGATGAGATCCTAGGTTAGCCTGGAGAGCTTCCGCCGCAGTCGGGCGTGGGGGGCGTAGTACGAGGAATAATTCTAATCGTCGGCTTTTTGCTTTGATCTGACTGTTCAGAATCCTGAAAGAGCTCCTCCAGGCTTGGGTTGTTTTGTTTCTTTGACATGATAATTTATGTCTAAGTGATGAAGTAATGTAGACACAGTTAGATGAACAGTCTACCCCCTCTAAGCACGAAGTATGCATATTGGTCGTACTTACCCCTTAAAAATCAAAAATTAGAAAACCCCTATCTGAACGTACCGACCGGCCCTAAACCAGACCTATCGGCATATTCCACAATGTACAATCCGGTAACGGCATCGTGTTTACCGTATCTCAAACAGTCCGCATGGCGAGGTCCATATACTTTTTTCTCCTTCTCCCCAAAACCATGCACCAGCGCCAGCGCCCACCTCGCCTACCGCAACAAAACAAAATCCCCCGAAACCAGCTCCTGCCGCCCATCAGCCAGTAACAAGCGAAATTGATATACGTAGACGCCAACCAAAGCCGCCTTCCCCCGAAAATCTCCGTCCCAAAGCGGCAACTCCCCCGAAGGCAAATCCCGCCCCTCGAACACCAAACTACCCCAACGATCGTAAATGCCGACGCCCTGAACGGCCGCGACGTAATCCGTAGTAAACACCGTGAAGCGATCGTTGACGCCATCCCCATTCGGGCTGAAGGCCGTGGGAATGTAAAGGTACCGCGGCTCCGCAACGACCAGGGGGATGCGAAAATCGGACTGGCAACCATTCGTATCGCGGTAGCTCACGCTTACTGTTTGCGATTGGCTTGGTGACAGCTCGATGATATTGCAGTTATCAATAGTGTCCGTCAGGCACGTGAAGTTGTCAAGGGCCGACCAGATGACGGTTCCGCTTCCCGCCACCTGATCGAGCGGAAAAGATTGCAGTTCCAACTTGGTAGTTTCGCCGAAGAAAAGTTCCCGGGGTGATTCATCGATGAACACTTCGTAGGGCGGCAGACCGTCGAATTGAAAGGTATCCAGGGGGACGGTGCAACCGGTTGCCTCCCGATAAGCCAGCGTATAATTGCCCGGTGGAAGGGCACTGAAGCGGCCGGATGCATTCGGCCGAACGGGTTCTCCATTTAATAAATACTCTACCATATCCATTCCCGGCCCGGTAACGCTGATGTTATACGCCTCCCCTTCGCAAGCTGCAACGGTAGCGGAAACGGTTAAATCCCTCAGAACATAATCATCAATGGCCGCTACCTCGGTGAAGGCGCACCCATTGGCGTCCACCAAGTTGAGTTCGTACCTACCCGCCGGTAGCCCGCCGAGCGAATCACCCCCCGCGCCCCCATCCCAGGTGTACCGGTAAGGCATGGTGCCGCCGAAAGCCGTGGCCGCAAGCGTACCATTGTTCGCATCCAGGCAGGTTACCGGCGTTGTAGTAATTGTTGCGGATAATTCCTCCGGAGTGGTAATGGTATAAAATTCAGAAACGGCAACAGTGCCTTCGGTATCAGTGACGGTAGCCGCATACCGGCCCGCGCAAAGGCCGGAGGCTAACGGCTGCGTTTGCCCGTCCGACCAAATGACGGAATAAGGTGGCATACCGCCCCGGGCTATCAAATCAATAGTTCCTACGCAACCGTCGAAGCAGGGGTTGCCAGTAGTAACCGCCATCAATGAAATCACCGGTAAGTCATCGATGGTGGCCGTCGCGGTCGCCTGGCAACCGTTGGCATCGGTGATGGTCAGCACGTAAGTACCCGGCGGTAAGCCATTGATGTTAGCTCCCATTATACCGTTAGACCAGGAGAAAGTCAGTGGTGCCGTACCGCCACTTGCCGTGGCGGTGATGGTACCGTTACTAGCGCCAGGCTCGGTGTCAGTGGTGGAGATACTGGCGGCTCGTAGGGTATCCGGGGCGGAAACTACAAACCAGATGTCGAGTGAACAACCGTTAGCGTCGGTCAAAGGAAGATCGTACGGACCAGCCGGCAAGTCGAAAGTAAACGCGGTAGTAGAATTAATTCCATTAAAAGTATAGGGCCCCACGCCACCGGAAGGCGTGAGGGTAAATCGCGCAAGATCATCGAAGCAATTAGGTTGAATAAGTACCCGCTTCGCCATTAAAGGCGGGTTTTCGTCGATTACATTAAACGAGTAGACCTGTTCGCACCCCGGCTCGTTGGTGATGGTGGCGGAGTAGCTTCCAGCCACAAGGTCAGTCAGCGAAAAGCTCGTTTCTCCTCCCCCCCACCGGATTAAATACGTGCTTCCATCCGCGGGCGGCGTGAGCTGAATAGAGGCGGAATTATCCCCGAAGCAGTCATTACCCACAATGCGGCTATCGATTGTGAAGCGTTCCGGTTGCCTGATCGCGAAGGTAGTATCATAGGTACAGCCCGCTGCATCCGTGACTGTCAGGGCATAATCACCAGTGACTACATTGGTTAAGGCAGAACTATTTTCACCATTGCTCCAGGCATAATTAACCGGATTTAGGCCGGCCACAACATTAGTCGTAATCGAACCGTCTCCTCCGCCGAAACAGGTAATGTTTTCCACCACCGCATCCCAGGAGAGTAAGGAAGTCGTGGTGAGCGTGTACGACCGAAGCACGGTACATCCTTCACCGTCTGTAATCGTAGGGGAATACGTGCCGGGGCCGAGATTGTCAATAGTAAACCCCGTACTGCCATCCGGCCAGCTGACCGTGATGGGTGCCGTGCCCCCGGTAAGGGTCAGTTCGATGCGGCCGTTCTGCGCGTCCTGGCAGGTGGGCGGGACCACGAAGGGCGCTACCGTGATCGAAGTCGCGTCGCTCAGCGTATTCGTACCCGCCAAGGTGCAGCCGACGGCGTCGGTGACGGTATACGCATACATCCCGCCACCCAAACCAGTGCGAACGGCATCGGTCGTTCCGTCCGCCCACGTGAAATTGTAAGGGGCTACTCCTCCGCCGGGAACGAGGCTAAGGCCACCGTTGTCCGCACCACACCTGGGCGGCGTCTGATCTACGGTGATTACCAGTGGTTCGTTGCTATCCTCCAGGGTAAAACTAAAATTTTGGGCGCACCCATTCGCGTTTGTCACGGTCACGGAATAATCTCCTTCCATTAAATTATCCAGCGATAACCCGGCGCCCCCAGTGCTCCAGCTAGCCTGGTAGGGACCGGCGCCTAAGGGGATAAGCTCAATGGACGCGGACCGACCGCCCGCACATTCGTTGCGCCGCACCAAACTATCAATTCCGAAAGGTGCCGGCTCGGTGACCGGGTAAGCAAAGCTGTAAGCGCAACCTTCGATATCCGTGATGGTGAGGCTGTAAGTGTCGGCTTCCAGGCCGGTGATGCTACTCGTCGTGCTGCCGTCGGACCATGAGTAAATGACCGGCGAAGGGCCGGTGGTAGTTACCTCAATTGCCCCTTCCGCCTCCCCTGGGCATGTATTATCGGTAATAATCGCCTGCGCTTCCAGGCCGGAGGTAGGATTTATCGTATAGTTTTCGGTGGCCTCACAGCCCCTGGCATCCGTTACCGTCAGCGTGTACGTGCCTGCGGGTATGCCACGCAAGGCCGCAACTGTAGCACCGGTATTCCACCGAAACCGATAAGGCCCCCTGCCGCCGCTAGTGCTCACTACAATATCACCGATGGGCGTTTCGCAGGTGATATTGGTGATGGCGGCGGTGAGCTCCAGCGACGTTACCGGCAGCACCGTAGTACTCGCCACGCGCCGACAATCAGAGGCGTCCGCTACGGTGACGGAATAGGTACCCGGTGGCACGTCCGTCAGGGTGGCGGAGGTGGCGCCTGTCGACCAGGTATAAGTAAATGGCGCATTACCATCAGTGGCATTCGCTTGCAGGCTAGCCAAGTCGGTGCCCAGGCAGCGGGTCCCTTGTTCTTCGATGCCGGCACTAAGGTTGCTCCCGGCATCGATCCGGACCAACTGCCGGTATTCCGTACCAATGGCATCGGTGATGGTAAATACGTAGCTGTTGGGGCACAAATTCGCCAGCGTCACGTCGTTTTGACCCATCAAGCTCCACTGGTAGGTATAGGGGCCTTGACCACCGAGTGGGATCAGCGTAGCGCTACCGTCGCACTGGAAAAGGCAGGTCTCGCTCCTTATATCGACCGCCGCGCTCAGGGGTTGTAGTATTTCGAAGTCTACCTCAGCCATACAACCGCGTGCGTCCGTTGCCGTAACGGTGTAGGTACCCGACGCCAAACCGTTCTGCGTCGGACCGGTGAAGCCATTACTCCAAGTGTACTGAAAGGGGTCGATTCCATTGGTCCCGTTTACCGTGGCGCTTCCTCCCAGAGTACCACTAGGTTGCATAATGTTTACACTTGCTCCGGTAGCTTCCGGCTCGGTGATCCTTGCATCAGCCACCCCGATACAACCGTTTACATCGGTGATGGTGACACTGTAGTCGCCCGCGCCGATAGCGGTTAGTGTCGGAGTCATCGCCCCCGTGCTCCATCTGGTGCTGTAGGGTGCGTTCCCGTTGTTGAGGGTAGGCGTTATCGATCCGTCCGTACTCTCGTTACACAGGGCGTCGGTAACCATCGCCGTCAGATCGAAACTATCCTGAGAGGCATCAATTCTAAGGGGTACCGAGATAGAGCAGTTGCCATCCTCCAGGACCGCGCGTGCCTGATAATCGCCCGGCAACGACGGGTCCACGGACAAATTGTCCCCCGTAGCTCCCGGCAGGGCCACCCCATTCCGGTACCACTGTACGGACGAACCCCGGGGCGGCGCAACGAGCAGGTCATAACCCGCCGTGCAGTCGCCGCTGCGGCTGGCGGTAAAATCGAAATTACTAATGCAGGAGTTGTCACTGAATTCTCCCGCTACCCGAAGGTCGTCCATAAAGTGGTACTGCCGCTCGTTATTGGAAGCTGAGAGATGGGCACAACTGGCGCTGAAAGCTATTGCCGTGTAATTATCCGCGGCGACGAATGACCCGTTTACGGGTACCCAGCCGCCGGGTACCGCATCGACCTGGAAGGTGACTATCTCCGTCCAACCGTAGTTCAGGGGACAACCGAGGTCCGAACTCGGGATATTATTGCAATCCGTTTTGCCATAGATAGCTACCTCAAGGTCGGGCGAGTCGGTATCGGATGTAGGTACGGCAAAGCCCATGTAGAAATCCACGACATAGGTATTCCCCGGCACCATTTCGCAACTCAGGCAGTTAGCCGTGCCCTCCAGGTAAGGTTCGGCAAGGTTCTGCGTAATAAACCCGATCGCGCCTTCGCCAGAGGGAATTGGCAGTGGTATGAGCGGGAGTACCCCGTTGGTTCCTAAATACCCGCATGTATTAAAGTAATCAGTTGTCCCCCCGCCCATAGCTCCCCAACCATCGGAGATGCAATCGAATGCCGGGCTGATGATTATGTTCCCGGTAAAGCTTACCGGGCAGCAGGTGCGTTCCTCGAAATTGGCGCGGAATCCTGTGACGGTGCTGGTGCAGACGCAGTCATCGTCCTGCAGGTCGATCAGCCCGTCACCGTCGTCGTCTACGCCGTTGTCGCATATTTCCTGGGCGCGCATCGTCCAGGTGACCAGTAATAATAATATTATCACTAATCCTTTCAGCACTAATAGGTTGTAGCCAAAATGAGTTTGGAACAATCCAAAGATCACAAAGTATAGATGCTGTAGCAGAGTATAATAATCAAGTTGATATCTTATGGGTAATTGATAATTCGTTTGAAACAATGGTTCCTCATCAAAATGGTATTGCATCTAGAATGAATCTTCTTTACGACGAGTTACTAAGAACAAAAACTGATTTTAGAATTGCTGCAACAACAATGGATATGAGTAGAGGTGCAGAGCAAGGTAGCTTTATTGGTGACGTTCCTGTTGTAACTAATGACACTCCAAATGCAGTATCACATTTAACTAATATGATTAAAGCTGGTGGAAATGGTTCAAGAACTGAATCTGGATTTTCAGCAATGGCGACAGCTCTTTCAAGAGAATCACAGCTAGGTTCTGCCTCTAGTTTTTTAAGAGACGATGCACTTTTGGTTATTGTTTTTCTTACTGATGATAGAGACTTTTCAACAGGGGAAGTTATAGATTACTACAATTTTTTAAATGCTATTAAAGGTTCAAACGATCCATCTTTGCAAAGATGGGTTACAAATTTTATTGGTATTACTAATATAAATGATCCTGCTTGTAGAACATTTCAAGATTATGCAGCTCTTGGAGCAAGGTATATAGAATTAGCAAATTTATCCGGCGGAGTTACCGAAAGTATCTGCTACTCAGACTTTAGTTCGTATGTGAACCAAGTTACATCAAGACTTATGTCTGTGTTATCTGAATATAAATTGA
>JAULKR010098870.1:0-33361 GCA_032356305.1 Prasiola linearis | reverse complement strand
GCACGGAGAACGCCTCGTCCGGGAACCGCTCCTGGAGGCCCGGGAAGGAGCCTGCGGGCAGGTCGTCCATCATGTCGGTATTTTCTGGACATCAGTCGCTAGACTCATCGGCACTGCAACCCGCCGAGCCTGTCTGCTATGCGAATCGCCTACCGCCGCGTCTCGACCGTCGATCAATCCACCGCTCGGCAGCTCGACGGCGAGGCCTTCGATCGGGAGTACACAGAGAAGGCCTCCGGCGGCACGACCGCCCGCCCGCAGCTCGCCGCGATGCTCGACAACCTGCGCGCCGGTGACACGGTCGTCGTCCACAGCATCGACCGCCTCGCCCGCAACCTCGCCGACCTTCAGGCCCTGATCGAGACGATCACTGGCAAGGGCGCATCGGTGGAGTTCCGGAAGGAGTCGCTCACCTTCGACGGTACGGACGGCTCGGCTATGTCCAAGCTCCTGATGCAGATGCTTGGCGCCGTCGCGGAGTTCGAGCGCAGCATGATCCGGGAGCGCGCCGCAGAGGGCCGCGCGGTCGCGAAGGCACAGGGCGTGAAGTTCGGCCGGAAAGCGGCCCTGACGCCCGCACAGGTGGATCAGGCGCGCACCGAGCGGGCGGCCGGCAAGTCCGTCGCGGCCATCGCCATCGACCTCGACGTGTCGCGCCAGACGATCTACTCCGCGCTTCGGTCGTCCGAAGCTGCCTGACAGCGGTTAAGAAGGGCGCCCGGCCGACACGCTACTGCCCTGTTCTGACAAGGTTGGCTTCCAGCGCAACCAGCCGATGGAACCGCTCTTGACTCGATTCGTTGTTCTGGAGCCGTAGCTCGCGTTCGTCCACGCGGTAGCTCTCGTACAGCCTCTGTGCGAGGTTGTCGGCTTCGGAGGCGTACTGCCTCGACAGCTCGCTTTCGGCTGCCGTAGGAAGAGTCGGTCTAAGGGTGGGCGACTCCTTCGGGACCAGCTTCGGACGCTGCGCGATCGGCTTGGTCTTGGCTTCGCGCTCGGCAACGACAGGCGCTGTGTTCGACGGATTCGGAGGAAGCGCCTTGCACTTGTTTCCCGCGTGTCGCCAGCCAGTCACGGTGCCGCCGCCGTTGATCGTGAACGTCGTGCGGCACCTCATGGCCGTCGTGACGACCGAGTAGTAGATCGGTGTGGCAACAGTGCCAAAATCAGCGTCCCACGTGTAGAGCTTGGTCTCGCGGTCCACCTCGAAGACGCTGCTCGGCGGCCCCCATGCGCCGACTAGCCGGCGAGCGTCCGAACCGACCCAGCTCTGCAACAAGGCCTCGTAGTTGGCGACTGTGGCGCACCCGGACGCGATCAACAACGGGGAAGCGAGGGTGAGCACTTTCCGGAGGAGAGACAGACGCGCGATCGACAGTGTCACGAGTTGAAAATCGGGAAGCGGCGTATTCTTTCCGATTCTACATGCAGCGTCTGGGTACTCAAGAACAGGGGGTCCAAGCATCCCCTCATCGCCGTGCACTTGCAGTGCACTTTCGCTTCCCACAACGAAGAAAGCGCCTCTCGGCGCCTTCCAAATAACCCTTTTATTTCAGCTACTTATTGGTGGCTACACCTAGATTCGAACTAGGGACCCCATCATTATGAGTGATGTGCTCTAACCAACTGAGCTATGTAGCCAGGGTCTGGACCCGTTCACGGCATCGTCTCGCGATCCCGTGAAGTCGAGCATTCTGACGTGCTCCGGCGGGTTCGTCAACGCACGGTGCGCCGCCCGCCTACTTGATCGCGAGAAAGCCCTCGAAGCACAGGTGCTTGAAGACGCTGGTGTGGTCGACGAAGCCGGCGCGGCGCAGCAGATCGATGTTGCCCTGGGTGGAGAACGGCTCCAGCACGCCCCTCAGGCTTCGCGTCTTGGCCACGATCTCGTCGGGCTCGAAGCCGTTGGCGAGTTTGAAGTCGGTGTAGAGCGAGCTCATGATGTCCTGGAAGCGCGCATCGGGGCCCCGCACCTTCTCGAACAGCACGAAGGCGCCTCCCCACTCCAGGCTCTGGTAGATCCTGTCGACGAGCTGCTGGCGCAGCGCCGGGCGCACGAACTGCAGCGTGTAGTACGACACGATCATGCTCGCGGGCTCCAACTCCTCGTGCAGCGCGTCCGCCTCGCGGATCTCCACGTTCGCGATGCCGTCGGACAGGCGCCGCGCGGCCTCGGCCATCGCGGGCTCCACCTCGATGCCGACGAAGCGGGCGCCCTTGTCGGCGTTCCAGGCGGCGAGCCTTCGCGTCAGCGTGCCGGTGGAGCAGCCGATCTCGTGGACGACCGAACCCGTAGAGACGAAGAAGTCGGAGAGCCGGGCGACGATCTCGTGACCTTCGCGGTAGCCCGGCACGGAGCGCTCTATGTGCGCCTCGAAGCTGTCGGCGACGGCGCCGCCGAAGCTCCACCGGGCGTTGTCCGCCTCGATGCGGTCGCCCACGGCGGTCGCCGGCGCGGCGGCCTTCCCGGGCGCATCGCCGTCGGGGGGGCGGTGCCCGGAGTCGGCGCCGGAGAACGGGGGGGCGGGCTCGGTCATGGCGAGGGGAAGACTACCCGCTCGTTCGGCTCCGGGTCGTGGGAGCGTCGACGGGATCGCGACGCCCGTACCGGAACGCGCCGCCTACGCCCAGCGGCCGAACGCGGTGCCGCCGACGGCGTGCGCCGTCTCGGTCATCGCAGCCTCCGCGGCGAGCCGGCCGGCCAGCGCCTCGAACGCCTCGTCCACCCCGCGGCCGGACTTGGCGCTCGACTCGACGACGGCCAGCGCGCGCCTGCCCAGCGCGAGCCCTTCCGGGGTCGACAGGGCGGGCCGCGGAACCCGCCCGCCCGCGCTCGCGTCCCTCTTGTTCAACAGCAGCACGAACGGCACGGGGCCGAAGCCCGCCTCGATCCTGTCGGCCGCGATGCACGCACCGCGCAGCGTCTCGCGCCGGCCGGCGTCCACGACGAGCAGGTACCCTGCCATGCCGTTCAGGTCGGCGAAGTCGACGGGGCGATCGATCTCGTCGGCCCTGAGGTCCCACACCTCGCAGGTGAGCGTGCCGGGCCCGACGTCCACCGTCGTCGCGTCCACGCGCACCTCGGCCGTCGCCTGCGTGAAGTGGCTGAACGTACCGAGGGTGCGGCGCCGCACGAGGCTGGACTTGCCCACTCCGGGCGCCCCGACGAGGCAGATCTTGCGTTGCAGGTCGGTCGCGGCGGCGCACGGAGGCGGGGAAAGCGCGGCGAGCATGGAATCGACGGGTGGGAGAAGACGGGCCGGCGGCACCGGAGACGCCGACGGGTGAGTCCAGCGTGGTCGCGGCGCCGCAGCGGAGCAATCCGGATCGATACGTAGGTAGTGCCCCCGATAGCGCACGCATCGGAGCGACATTAAAATGACGCCTCCGTGCCGCGAGCACCATTGAACGCTCGTGCGGCCGCCCGCTCACCGCCCGTAGGACCGATCCTGCAATGTCTTCCCTACGCACCGCCCTGGCGGCCAAGCGCGCTTCCGACATCGTCCTGGCCACCGGGGCGCTCATCTGCCTTGCGCCGGCACTGCTGGTCATCGCTCTCGCCGTGCGCATGGAGAGCCCGGGACCGGCCCTCTTCTCGCAGGTGCGTCGGGGGCGCCACGGACGCCACGTCCGCGTGTGGAAGTTCCGCACCATGCGACACGCCCCGCGCGCGGACTTCGCGCAGGCACGCCGAGGCGATGCGCGCGTGACCGGCGTCGGGCGTTGGCTGCGCCGCACCAGCCTGGACGAGCTGCCTCAGCTGCTGAACGTGCTGCACGGGTCGATGTCGCTCGTCGGGCCCCGCCCGCACCCGCTGGCACTCGACGATGCGTTCGTCGCCGACGTACCGGAGCTGAACGGCCGCTACGCGGTCAAGCCCGGCATCAGCGGCCTGGCGCAGATCTCCGGCTGCCGCGGCGAGACGCCGACCGTCGCGGCCATGCGGGCCCGCGTGGCGCACGATCTGGACTACGTCGCGCGCTGGACGCCGGCGCTCGACGCGCGCATCGTCGCCGCCACGCTGTGGCGCGGCTGGCGCGACGAAGCGGCCTGCTGAAGCCATCGCCCCCGGTAGTACCCTGGGGCGGCTCCCTTCGCCGCCGCCTCCCGCCCGCATGTCCCTCGCCTTCGGTCGCGACCACCTCGCCCTGCCCGGCCCGTCGGTCATCCCCTCGCGCGTGCTCGCCGCCATGCACCGCCCGGCACCGAACATCTACGCGGGCGCCCTGGTGGAGATCGCCGAGTCGACGCTGTCGGACCTGAACCGGCTGGCGGGCTGCTCCGGCGACGCGGTGCTCTACATCGGCAACGGCCACGCGGCCTGGGAGGCGGCGCTCGTCAACACGCTCGCCCCGGGCGAGCGGCTCCTGGGGCTTGCGAGCGGCCGCTTCGGCCGGGGCTGGGCGGCGATGGGGGCGGGCCTGGGGATCGAGACCGAGGTGCTCGACGCCGAGCCCGGCCGCCCGATGGACGCGAAGCGCGTGGAGCGCGCGCTGCGCGCCGACACCGGGCACCGGATCCGCGCGGTCTCCACGGTGCAGAGCGACACCTCGACGTCGCTGCGCAACGACATCGCGGCGATCCGCGAGGCGATCGACGCCGCCGGCCACCCCGCCCTGCTGCTCGCCGACTGCATCTGTTCGTTCGGCTGCGAGCCCTTCGACATGGACGCGCTCGGCGTGGACGTCATGGTGACGGGCTGCCAGAAGGGCCTGATGACGCCGCCGGGTCTTGCGCTGGTGTTCGTCGGCGCGAAGGCGCGCGAGGCGCGCGGCGACGAGACGCCGCGCAGCCCCTACTGGGACTGGCGACCGCGCATCGCCGCGTCCACCTTCCCCGAGCGCTTCTGCGGCACCCCGCCCACCCATCACCTGTTCGGGCTGCGCGAGGCGCTCGACATGCTCCTGGACGAAGGCATCGAGGCGGTCTGGGCGCGCCACGAGGCCCTGGCGCGCACGGTCTGGGCGGCACTCGATGCCTGGGGCGCGGACGGTGCGCTGCGCCCGCACGTCACCGACCCCGAGCACCGCTCGCGCGCGGTCACGGCCGTGCACACCGCCGCAGGCGACGCGGTGCGGCTGCGCGCGTGGTGCGAGCGCGAGGCGGGCCTGACCCTCGGCATCGGCATGGCGTTCGGCAACGCCGGCGGCGCGGTGGTGGGACGCCCCGCCGATGCGATGTTCCGCATCGGTCACATGGGACACCTGAGCCCGCCGATGCTGCTCGGCACGCTCGCCACCATCGATGCCGGGCTGAAGGCCTGCGGGATCGCCCACGGCCCCGGCGCGGTGGAGGCGGCGAGCGCGGCGATCGCCCGGCACGACTCAGCCCCGTGAGCCGTCGCCCTCGTGGCGCTCGAGAAAGGCCTCCGGCGACAGGGCGCGAAAATCCGCGAGCGCCTCGCGCAGCCGGGCGTGCGGCCAGTCCCACCAGGCGAGCCGCTCCAGGCGCGCACCGATGCCGGGCTCGAAGCGCCACCCGATCCGGCGCGCCGGCACGCCCGCGACCTTCGCCCACGGCACCACCTCGCGCGTGACGACCGCGCCCGCGCCGACGATGGCGCCGGTGCCGATGGCGAGCCCCGGCAGCACGATCGCGCCGTGGCCGATCCACACGTCGTGGCCGATCTCCACGAGCGCGGCGGCGCGTTCGGCGAAGTAGGCGGGCTCGGGGGCGGCGCCGTCGAACCAGTCGTCCGCCCGGTAGGTGAACGGGTGCTGGGCGACGCGGTGGCTCGGGTGGTTCGAGGCGCCGATGCGCACCCCGGCGGCGACGCTCGCGAAGCGTCCGATGCGGGCGTTCTCCAGCTCGCCGTCCTGGCGCACGTAGCCGTAATCGCCCAGGATCACGTTCCTGAGCCTGCAGCGCGCCCCGATCTCGGTCCGGGCGCCGAGCTCGCAGCCGCGCACGTTGGCGGTGCGGTGCACGGTGGGCGCAAGGCCGAGGCGGGCCATCGGCGGCCGCCCCCCTTCTCGCCCGCGCGCCCCGCGCCCCGTCAGGCCGTCGCGATCTCGCGGTTCGAGAACCGGCCGCCGTAGTGGGCGCGCAGCGCGACCTTTCGCTCCAGGTCCTCGACGATGGCGCCGCAGAAGTCCACCCCCGTGAGCTCCTCCACCTGGGTGATGCCGCCGGGCGTGTCGACGTTCACCTCCATCATCTTGTCGCCGACGATGTCGAGGCCCGCCAGGTACATGCCGTCCTGGACGAGCTTGGGCTCGGCGATGCGCGCGATGCGCAGCGCCGCCTCGTCGGGAGCGGTCGCCTCGAACGAGCCGCCGGCCGAGACGTTCGATCGCGCGTCGTCGCTCTCGTTGTAGCGCCGGATGCAGGCGTGGGTGCCGTCGACGACGAACGGGCGGCCGTTGAGGGTGACCAGGCGCAGGTCCCCGTCGGCGGCGGCCGGCAGGTATTCCTGCACGATCGCGTAGCCGTCGCGCAGCGTGGCGTCGATCATCTGGTTCAGGTTCGCCCCGGCCCCGTCGCGGATGACGAACACGCCCTGGCCGCCCGAGCCCTGCAGCGGCTTGATGACGGCCTTGCCCCCTTCGGCCTCGACGAACCGGCGGATGGTCCCGGCATCGCGCGTGATAGCGGTGCGCGGGCGCATCGCGGTCGGGTACTGCTGGAAGTAGGTCTTGTTGGAGGCGTCGGTGAGCCGGTGCGGGTCGTTGAGCACGATGACGCCGCGGTTGGCCAGAAGCTGCGCGAACAGCAGGCTCGAGCCGTGCGCCCAGGGGCGCTCCAGCACCTCGTCGGCAGGGTCCATGCGCAGCATCAGCACATCGACGTCGTCGAGCGCGATGCGCTCGAGCGTCGCGTCTTCGCCCTGCAGCTCCGCCAGCAGCGCCGCATCGTCGGCGTAGGTATCGGCGCGCGGCACCGAGGCGTGCGCCGAGAGGGTCTCGTCGGCCTCGTAGCTGATGTCCACGAGCGAGACGAGCGCGACGTCGTGACCGCGCTCGACCGCGCGCCGTGCCAGTCGCGGGGTCGTGAAGTTGTCCTTCTCGGTGGCGATGTCGTTGATGACGAACACGAGCTTCATGGGGCGTCCTCGGTCTGGTGGAGCCGGGTCACGGGCGTGACGCGGGCGGTCTCGAGCCGGGTGCGTCCGGCGTCCGAGCCCAGGCAGTCGGGCAGCAGCCGCGGGGCGCGCAGCACGCCCTGCGCGACGAGCTCGGCCATCAGGTGGCGCTCGCCCAGCGCGTGCTTGCCGAGAAACAGCGGCTCGAGCTCGCCACCGGTGGACAGGTGCGCCAGGAGCTCGCGCAGGCCTTCCAGGTACACCGCGTCCTTGGTGAGCCCGCCGCCGCGACGCGCGCGGACCGCGACGTCGAACGCGGCCTCCGGAGCGATGCCGTGATCGGTGTGCAGCACATCGAACACCGCCTCCAGGGAGGCGCCGCCCACGACGAGGTCCGCCGCCACCACGCGGGCGGCCAGCGTGCGCAGGCGCGAGGCGGGGAAGCAGCCCTCGAGGTACTCGGCGAGCGTGGCGAGGCCCTCCTGCAGCACGTCGTAGTGCGCCAGCCCGCTTTCGAGCAGCCGCAGCGGCTGCTGGCGCCCGTTGTGGCGGGTGATCACGTGCACGCCCACCTCGTGGGCGATCAGCGACGCCACGCGTGCCGCCGGGATCGACAGGTGCGCATCGATCTGCAGGCAGCCATGGTGCACCGCGAGCACCGAGTCGGTGTCGTCGAGCATCTCGATCGGAAAGTCGAAGCCCGGGGCCAGGGAGGCGTAGCGCTCGCGCTTGGCGCGCGCCGCGGCCAGTACCGCCTCGGCGCCCACGACCGGCCCGGCCACGGGCTCGTCCGGCACCGAGCCCAGGATCTCGAGCGCGTCGGCGATCAGCGACGGGTCCGCGCCGCCGAACAGCCGCACGCTCGCGGCGGTGAAGCCGTCGGCCTCGCGGCACGCCAGCAGCGCCACCTGTGCGCCGAGCTCGTCGCGCTTGGCGCCCAGCAGCGCGCGCAGCGCCGGGTGTCCGACCGCCTCCATCTCGAGCCGGTCCAGCCGGGCGCGCACCGCGTCGAGATCGATCTCGAAGGGGCGGTAGGTCAGCGCGGGCGCACGCGTGAAGCCGCTGGAGCGGAAGGCGTGCCAGCGCGCGGCGTTGTGCGTGGGCGACAGCCGGGCCAGCCAGTCGAGCTCGAGCTCGATGTCGAACAGCGCCGCATCGATCGCGCGCGTCGCGGCATCGACGGCACCGTCCGCATCGCCCGTGGCGTCCGCATCGCCCCGGTCGCTCGCATCGCCCGCGCCGCGCTCGGCGGGCGTCGAGGCGGGAGGGATCGGGGTCAAGCCGGGCTGCCGGGGTGCAGCGCCCGCACGGCGGCGGCCGTCGCCTGCGCCAGGCCCGCGCGCAGCGCCTCCAGCATCGCGATGTCCGCCATCCCGGTCCACTCGTCCATGAAGATCTTCTTGTACTCCAGCGTGATCGTGCACACCGCGTCGCCGTACTCGGCGTGCACCCACTCGGGCCAGTGACCGCCGTCGGGAAAGCGCACGTTCTCGCGCACGTCGAGCGCCCGGCCGGCGGCCTCCTGCCCCGCCAGCGTCTCGCGCAGCGCCTCGATCACGGTGCCGAAGCGCTCCGGATCGGCCGTCGTCACGCCCAGGTCGATGTCCGGGTTGCCGTCCATCGGCGCGGGCGCGGCCCCGGGCCCGTCGCGGCGGTGGTTGAAGCTGTGCACGTCGAGCAGCAACACCCGATCGTGCGCCCCGATCAGCGTCTCGATGTGCGTCGCCATCGCTGCGTAGAACGCGGCGCGCGAGGCGAGCGCCCGCTCGACGCGCTCGTCGGACGGGGGCTCGCTCCACATCTCCAGGCCCCAGGCGTCGGCGGGCACGCGGTACACGGCCTGGTCCTCGGGCCGGTTCAGATCCACCTCGAAGCGGGAGACGCGCGAGACGAACACCGTGTCGCCGACGCTTGCGAGCACGTCGGTCAGCGGATCCTCCTCGCGTCGGCGCTCCTGGGAGGACAGCAGCGAGCGCGCGGCCACGTCCGGGGTCAGGGCATGGCCCGCGTGCACCGCGGTCGCGATCACGGGGCCCGACCCGGCTCGAAACTCCCAGCGAGGGTCGGGAAACGACGGTTCGATGCGTGTCATCGAACCATGCTAGCCGCGAGCCGCGCGCACGGCGGGCGACAGGCAGACATTGCAGGGGCCTCCCCTGCGGGATCGATCGCTCGGATCGTCGCGGGTCAGGGCCCGCCGGGCTCGCCGGTACCGAGCGGCCGGCCGTCGACGAGCCGGGGTCCGTCGGCGCTCCGGCAGCCCTCGACGAAGGCGTCGGCGCGCGTCTCGGGGGGCAGCATCGTGCCGACCCGGCCGAAGCGCGCGCCGACCTCCCGGGCCAGCGCCGCCAGCGTGGCCCCCACCTCCGACGGGGCCACCACCGCGCCCAGCACCAGGGAGCCGTCCTCGGTGAAGAAGGCCATCAGCGGCCGCGGCCAGGTCGGCAGGTGCGCGGCCGGCCAGTAGAGCGAGTAGGCCGCATCCGGCCGGGCCTCCAGGAAATCGAGCAGCGGGCCGAGCGCGTCGAAGCGCCGGGACGGTGCGGCGTCGAACTGGGGGAAGGCGAAGGTGTCGACCACCGGCGCCGACACCGGCCCGAACGCTGCGAGAAAGCGCTCGAGCGCGGCGCGCGAGCGCTCGGCGGCGAGCGCGTAGACCTCGACGCCGTCCACGTCGCGTCAGTCCGGCAGGGTCTGGCGAATCATCGGGGTGCAGCATACCGGGACGATCCGGCTTCAGAGCGCGACGACGTCGGCCGCCAACGGTGCACGCCCCGCCGCAACGTCGTCCCCGGACCCGTGAAGAGCCGCCCGCGTCCCGCCCCCGCCCTCGTCCGCCTCGCCGCCGGGGCCATCGTCGCGGCGTCGGCATCGACGTTCGCGGTCGGATCGGAGGCGAACCTCGCCCACCTCCGGGTCGGCGACCCGACGGCCCTCGGCTACTACGCCGGCGTCGAGCCGAGCTGCGGGTTCGGCGACGCCGAGCTGGCGCTGATGATCGAGGACGTGCTGATCCGCAATGCGTTGCGGCCGCACGCCGACGCCCGTTCCCCGGAAGGGCTGAACCTGGATCTGCACGTGAGCTGCTTCGAGCCCGACGCGGACGGCGTACGGCTGTTCTCGATCCGCGCGGCGTTCTCGCTCGTGCAGGACGATGGCTCGGACCTGCTGATCAACCGCGAGTACGGCACCTTCGGCAGCGGGGATCCGGCCTACGTGGAGGCCGCGATCGACGCGGCCGTCGAGCTGGCCCTCGCCGACTTCGAGGCCGCCAACGCAGGCGTGCGGGCGGACGCCTCGATCTGAGCGGACGGCGGGCCTCGCGAGCGACGCACGCACCGCCGCTGCCGTCATTCTCCAGGGCATCGGCTCCGATGTCGGCAAGTCCGTGCTGGTCGCGGGCCTGTGCCGGCTGTTCGAGCGCGCGACGGGACTTTCCCGAACGGGCACCGCCGAGCACGAGGGTGGAGCTCAGGGTCTTCCCCCCGGTGGGGGAGCGCGGAGTCCGCCGGGCGCCTACAACCGGTCCTGGATCTCCGGCACGAAGTTCTGCTCCTCGATGGGCGGACGATCGTACTCGGCCTGCGGCGGGCGCTCCTCGAGCTCGATCGGCTCGGGCGTCAGGTCCTCGTAGGGGATCATCGACAGCAGGTGCGCGATGCAGTTCAGGCGCGCGTGCTTCTTGACGTCGGAGGCGACCACGTACCAGGGCGCCTCGGCGATGTCGGTGTGGGCGAACATCTCGTCCTTGGCGCGCGAGTAGTCGGCCCAGCGCTTCCTGCTCTCCAGATCCATCGGGCTGAGCTTCCAGCGCTTGGTGGGATCCTTCAGCCGGCCCTGGAAGCGGCGCTCCTGCTCCTCGTCGCCGACGGAGAACCAGTACTTGATCAGCTGGATGCCCGAGCGCACGAGCATGCGTTCGAACTCGGGGCAGGTGCGCATGAACTCGGCGAGCTCCTCGTCGGTGCAGAAGCCCATGACGCGCTCGACGCCGGCGCGGTTGTACCAGGAGCGATCGAGGATCACGATCTCGCCCGCCGCCGGCAGGTGCTGCACGTAGCGCTGGAAGTACCACTGGGTCTTCTCGCGCTCGGTCGGCGCGGGCAGCGCCACGACCCGGCACAGGCGCGGATTCAGCGGCTCGGTGATGCGCTTGATCGTGCCGCCCTTGCCGGCCGCGTCCCGGCCCTCGAAGATGACGACGACGCGCCGCCCGGTGTGCCTGACCCACTCCTGGAGCTTGACGAGCTCCACCTGCTGGCGCGCGATCTCGCGCTCGTAGCGCTTGTTCGAGATCTTCTTGGTCGACTTCCCGTCCGCCTTCCTCGAACGCTTCTCCGACTTCGCGTCCGGCTCGAGCGAGGCGTCGTTGGAGGCCTCGTCGGGCATCCGGGGGACGGTGGCCTTCTCAGCGATCGTCCCCTCGCCGATGGCCTTGCCCGCCGCCTTCTTGCTCGCCGCCTTGCCGGCCGTCTTCTTGCTCGCCGCCCTGCCGGCCGCCTTCTTGCCCGCCGCCTTGCCGGTCGCCTTCTTGCCGACGGCCTTGCCCGCCCCCCGGGCCGTCGCCTTCGCGGCCGTCTTCTTGGACACCGCCTTCGCGCGCTTCTTCATCCTCTTCCTCGCCTCCGGTTGCATCGATGCGACCGCGTCCGGAGACACCTCCGACGCGGCTTCCATCGATCGAGCATACGTGCAAGGCCGCGCCGGCACGAGTGGAAGCCGTTCCTACACGCCCGATGGCTGCATCACGATCGGCGATCCGTCGTGGAAGCGCGCCCAGCGGAACGCGTGCGGATCCACGGCGGGCGTCGCCCCGGTGACGAGATCCGCCATCAGCCGCCCCGCCCCCGGCCCGACACCGAAACCGTGACCGGAGAAGCCTGTGGCGACGTGGAAGCCCGGCAGCTCCTCCACCGCGGAAATCACCGGCAGCGCATCGGGGGTCGCATCTATCAGACCGGCCCAGACCTGCGCCACCCGGGCATCGGCGAAGGCCGGGCAGTCGCGCGCCAGCTCGTCGAGCGCACCGCGCGCGTGGCCGTATCTCGGAACCGGGTCCAGCGTGCGCACCCGCTCGAAGGGAGATTCGGCATCGAGCGCCCAGCGACGCGGCGTGATCAGCTCGCGCACCGACTGGCGCCCCACGCGCAGGGAGAGCGACCCCCACTCGGCGCGCAGCGCCGGCAGGAAGCGACGGAACTGGCGGACCGTGTCGGGCACCAGATCGACGACGTTCCGGTGACCGCTGGCGATCGTGTAGCCGCCGTCCTCGCGCCGGCGCACCGCGTAGCGCTCGGTCCACAGGGCCGTGGACGGGGCGGGGAACGTCCCGCCCGCCAGCGGCGCGGTGCGCAGCGCCGTGCTCAGGAGCTTGAGCTGCGGCAGGTCCAGGCCCAGGCTGCCGGTGAAGAGGCTCGACCAGGCGCCGCCCGCCAGCACCACCGCATCGCAGCCGATCGGGCCGCGCTCGGTGACGACGCCCGACACCCTGCCCGCGCTCGTCTCGATCCCTCGCACCGCGCAGCGGGTGAGCACCCGCGCGCCCCGCGCCCGCGCCGCCCGCGCGATGGCGGGGGTCGCGAGCTGCGGCTCGGCCCGCGCATCGTCCGCCACGTGCAGGGCGCCGGGCCCGGGCACACGCATGCCGGGAAACACTGCCCGTACGCCCGCCGCGTCCAGCACCCGGACCCGGACCTGGTACGGATCGGCGTGCCGGGCCCAGCGCCGATAGCCGTCGAGCGCGGTCTCGTCGCGCGCCGCGAACGCGATGCCTGCGGCGCGAAAGCCCACGTCCGTGCCGGTGCGCCGATCCATGTCGCGCCACATCCGCCGCGCTTCGAGCGCCAGCTCGATCTCGCGCGGGTCGCGCATCGCCACGCGCACCCAGCCCCAGTTGCGACCGGACTGCTCGCCCGCCACCTCGCCCTTCTCGCACACCGCGACGGCGAGCCCCCGCTCGGCGAGCTCCAGCGCGGTGCAGGCGCCGGCGATGCCCGCGCCGATGACGACGACATCGACGCGCGCGGGCGGCGCGTCATCGGCATCGAACGGGATCAGCGGCGGTCCGGGCATGGTGTACAGGTGTCGGCGGGCGGGCGCGTCGAGTTCAGGGGCGGCGACTCCCGGGATGTTGCGGGGACGATGATGCATCGTCCGGCGACGGCAGGGCCCCATGGCGGGCGAGCCCGAACGACATCAGTGCCAGCGCCGCGGCCCCCATCAGCGCAAAGCCCGCGATCGCCCACCCCGTCACCGGCACGCCGGCGGCGAGGGCGACGAGATAGACTGCGCTCCGCGGGGGGGGGGGAGTACGAGTGCTCAACCGGATGGACCGGGACGCGGTCTCAGAGCCGGTCGCGCAGCGCCACCGCCAGCAAGAACAAGCGATTGTGCCCGCGCAGTCCGAGCTTCCTGGCCATGCGCGCACGGTGGTTCTGCACGGTGCGCGGGCTCAGCCCCAGCCGGTCGGCGATCGCCGCGCTCGTGTGGCCGTCGGCCACCGCGCGCAAGATCGAGCGCTCACGCTCGGTGAGGGCCCCGAGCTGCTCCTCGTCGTCGGGCTCACACGCGGGGTTCGCGCCGACGGCTCCGTTGACGCCGGGGCTGACGAACAGCTCGCCGGCACACACACGCTCGAGGC
Source organism: Prasiola linearis (assembly GCA_032356305.1). Lineage (NCBI taxonomy): Eukaryota > Viridiplantae > Chlorophyta > Trebouxiophyceae > Prasiolales > Prasiolaceae > Prasiola > Prasiola linearis. The sequence continues at coordinate 19,700 of JAULKR010098870.1, read as the reverse complement.
ACTCGCGCAGCACGTCCGCGCCGTCGGACTTGACGACGAAGCCGCGCACGCCGAGCTCGAGCGCGCGGTCGACCAGCGCCTGCTCGCCGTAGAGCGTGAGCACGACGACGTCGATCGGGCACGGCAGCGCGGTCAGCAGCGGCACGAGCTCGAGCCCCGACGCGTCGGGCAGCCCGAGATCGACCACCGCCAGCGTGGGCCGGTGCACGCGGGCGAGAGTCAGCGCGGCCGCCGCGCTGTCGGCCTCGGCGACCACACGCATCGCATCGACGCTCTCGACGATCGCGCGCACGCCCTTCCTGAACAGAGGGTGGTCATCGACCAGCAGCACGCGGTGTTCGGTGCCCATGGGAACGTCCCTCATTCGCAGGCGATGCCCGTCACGACGTCCGGGGCGATGCCATCGATGCGCAGCGCAAAGCCGGCGTCCGGCGCGGTGACGATGCGGCAGCACCCCCCGAGCATCCGCGCGCGCTCGAAGATCGACAGCAGTCCGAAGCCGGCACCGTCGAGCGCGGCGTCCAGTGCGGCCGGGGTGGCCCCGGTGCCGTCGTCCTCGTAGCGGAAGTCGAGGGTGTCCCCCGCCCACTCGATCGTCACCGAGACGCGCGCCGGCTCGGCGTGCTTGAGCGAGTTGGTCAGGCACTCCTGGGCCACGCGGTAGAGGTGCTCCTCAACGTCCGTCGGCAAGCGTTCAGGTCCGCACGCGACGCGCCACCCGACGCCGAGCGAGTCGAGTGCGCCGCCGAACAGCGAGCGCAGCGCGCCGTCGAGCCCCAGCTGGCCGAGCAGGTGCGGGTGCGACTCGCGCGCCAGGCGCCGCAGGCCGTCCAGGATCGCGCCGGAGTCTTCGTGCAGTTGGACGAGCGCCGCGCGCGAGACGGCCGGGCCGGCACCGTCCGCGAGCGCCTCGGCGAGACCGTAGCGCAGTGTCGCCACGCTGTGGCCGATGTCGTCGTGCAGGATCGCCCCGAAGCGGCGTCGCTCGCTCTCGTGCGCACGGATGAGCCGGCCGGTGTGGCGCTCGCGCACGGCGAGCTCGCGTGCCTCGGCCGCGCGCTGGCCCTCCCGGATCGTCGCGATGCTGTCGGCGAGCCCGACGCACAGCACCAGCGCCTCGAACAGCACCGCCACCTCGACGAGGTGCTCGGCGACGAGGTCCGAGCGCACGAGCCCGTTGTAGCGCAGCAGCCCCAGCACGATCGCGGTGAACAGCACCGCGTAGGCGGCGACGAGGAAGCGGGCCGGGCGCGAACCGCGGCGCAGGCGCACCACCGACACCCCGGTCAGCAGCCCCATCGTCAGCAACGCCACCACGTGCAGCACCGGCTGAACGTGCATGTAGGGCACCCAAGGCAGCGCCAGCAGCGGCAGCAGCGGCAGCAGCGGCGCGCCCGCCCAACAGAGCAGTCCCCGGTGCAGGCGCGTCGAGATGCGTTCGAGTGCGAGGAAGCGGTCGACGAACACCGTCATCGACGCGGCGGTCAGCGCGATCGCCACGAGCGAGAAGCGCGTCGTGAAGCCCTCGACCGAGGGCCACAGCCAGAGCCTGCCGATACCGCTCGTCGTCACGATCACCAGTGTGAACGCGCTCAGATAGAGGGCGAACGCGAGATAGCTGCCCGTGCGGGTCGCGAGCCATAGGCACGCGGTGTAGGCGACGAGCGCGAGCGAGGCGCCGAAGAAGAACCCGTACCACAGGTGCGCCGCCTCGGCGTCCGCGCGACGCACTTCGGCATCGACCAGGCTCAGTGGCAGAACCAGCGGCTGGCCCGTGGCGGCGGGATGGAGGAACACCCGGTCGGCGAGCGCGTCGCCGACGGCCAGCGGGATCGTCGGTACGCGCGCGGGCAACGGCCAGCGCTCCAGCGGCACCTCGTCGCCGACGCTCGCCCGGTAGAGCAGCTCCGTCCCCCGGACCACGTACACCTCGACCGCGTCGAGGCCGGTGAAATCGATGCGCAGCGTCCAGTTCCGCGTCCGATCGGTACCGGCGAGCGCGGCACCGACATCGATCGCGAACCAGTGATCGATGCCCGGTACGGCGGACACGGTGCGGCCCTCCAGGGGGACGAATCCGGGCGGCACACCCGGCGTCGCCAGCAAGGATTCGATCCTCGACGGAACCGCATCGCCCCGGTAGGACATCGAGTCGACGGCGATGCGCCCGCCCTGCGCCCGAGCCGGCGCTGGGACGACGAGCAGGAACGCGTACGCGAGCAGCATCGCGGCCGCAAGCGCAGGCGCGCAATGCACGACGCCGCGCAGGGGAGACGATCGGCCGCTCGAGTGAGAAAGGCTACTCATCGGGCTTGAGTATCCGTACCCAGCGAATGCGTCACTCGCCCCCCGAAACTCCTGATCCCGATTCTTACCCTTATAGCCCGTGCCGGACGTGCGGCGCGAGAAACCGATCGAGGCCGTACAGGCCCTGGAGACGCAGATGATGTCGAGGAGACGGACGGTACGGGCGCTGCCCGGACTCGCGCTAGCGTTCGCCACCGTGCTGGTGATGGCGTGCGGGGGCGGAAGCGGCGGTGGAAGCGGCGGCGGCGGCAACGCTCCAACGAGCACCGCCGGCGGCACGGACGGTGGTCCTCCCCTCGCCACCGGCGGCACCGGCGCCGGAGACGGTCCGCAATTCATCACCGAGACCCAGGTCGAGGTGCCGCGCACGACCCGGGTGGCCCTGATCGACGATCCCCAGGACAGCTCGCAGGCGGACCTGTCGGCCGCCAGCTACATGATCCGGCTGTTCTGGGTCGATGCGAACGGGGGCCGGTTCAACACCCTGCTGGGCACGGGCTTCGCCGTCGGCGGCGACCTGATCGCCACCAACGCGCACGTCTCGGGCGAGATCCTGAACCTGTCGCGTCAGTTCGCCCTCTCGGGCGTGCGGCTCGAGCGCGCTTCGGCCCTGCAGGCCGAGACCGGCACGGAGGTGCCCCTGCTCGAGGCGCTCGTGCACCCGTCGTACAACAACAGCACGCGCAGTCCCGACATCGGCCTGTTCGTTGCGCGCGCGCCCCTGCCCGTCGCCCTGAACCTCGCCACCGATGCCGAGGTCGCCGCCGTGAGAAGCGGCGACGCGATCACCCTCAACGGCTTCCCCGGCGACGTCGACGACCTCGTCTTCTCCGACGGCTTCGGTTCGCTGTCGATTCCGCGCGCGACGTTGTTCTCCAGCAACGTCCAGTCGTTGCAGAAGTTCGACGAACGCTCGGTCATCGACCAGAACGATCCGCTGAACATCGACATGTTCCAGCACGGCGCGGACACGTCCGGCGGCACCAGCGGCTCTCCCATTCTGAGGAACGGCAAGGTGGTCGCCGTGCACAACTCCGGACTTCAGTTCGCCGTTGTAGGCGTGGGTCCAGGCGGGGAGCTCGACGTGCAGACGATCACCCAGGGCACCGCGTCCTGGGGAGTGCACGTCAAGCACCTCAAGAACCTGCTTGCCGAGTACCGCACCGGCGTCATGGAGGCCGACAAGCGCTACCGGCTGCCGGTGCCCGAGGAGCTGCTGCAGGCCCCGGCCGGCCAGTCCGGTGCCGGCCCCGCGGTCGGCGGCGGCAGCGTGACCCGCTTCGCGGGCGACTTCGCCGCCACCGTGACGCTCGCCGACAATCCCGACTCGACCCACCGGATCGATGTGTCGATCGCACCGGACGGGAGCATCGACGGCACGTCCTCGTGGCCGCCGAACTCCTCGGGCGGCGCCCGGCAGTTCGCCCTGACCGGCGCCATAGACGCGAACGGGCTGTTCGAGATCCGCGACGACACGCCCGAGCAGTTCCCGGGGTTCCGCCGCGGCCTCTACCGGGGCAACGTCAACGCCGCGAGCGGCGACATCGACGCGGGCGAGTACTACGAGCTGGACGAGTCGACGAACGAGCTGTTCTTCTTCGGCAGCTTCGACGCGACGGTGCAGTAGCGTCCGGTCGGCGCGGCGACACGGATCGCCGCCGCGCCGATCCGACCCCTTCGCGCTACCTCGCCGCCCGGTACCGCACCACCCCATCCGCCCCCCTCTCCCCGACAGCTCTCCCCGACAGCTCTCCGCGCCGCCGCATTCAGCCACCAGCAGTTCACGTGATCGAGTCGGAACGGCAGCGACTGGCGGATCCAGTCGAGCCCCTCGCGCAGCGCGGTGCACGCCCCGGCGGCGGGCGGCTCGGGCCAGGGAAACTCGAGCATCAGACGTCCGCCAGGTCGCCCTTGAGCTCCAGCCAGCGCTTGCGATCCGGTGCCCGCTTCTTCGCCAGCATCGTGTCCAGTCGCAGCGCAGCGCGGCCAGATCGTCGCTGCCGGGCTCGATGCCGATGGCGACCGAGATGTCGTGCATCTCATGGCTGCCGAAGAGCTGATCGATCCTGGCCTCGACGAGGGAGAGCTCGGTGCGCGACAGGTACGAGGAGGTGCAGTCGGCGAGCTTGCCCGGCAGCGCGGGCCCGACCGACACCTTCTTCCGCAGTGCCTTCTTGCCGGAGCCGACCCGCGCGCGGGCGCTGGCAATGACCATACTCGCCAGCGCGTCCCCGGTCTCGGGGTGGCACGGCCGACTGCGCGCCCGCGTCACCCCGGCCGCTCGCGGCTCCGGGGCTCGGCGCCCGAGCGCCGATCAGGCCGAGGATCCGGCGCGTCTTCGGCCGTCGACGTCGAGCGCTGCACCGGCTGCGGCGGCCGGCTTCGCATCCTCGCCTGCATCGAGGATCGACGCTGGCGTTGCACACAATCGTTCTTACGGTTGATACAAATTCGACCCCACAGGCCGCTGCCGGGCTTGCGTCGTTCGTCGCGCGCAGTCAGACGGTCAACACGCGTACCGGTGCCGTGTGCACCGCCGCCAGTGAGGCGATATCGTCGGGATCCGACGTTGCCACCACGTCCCCATCGCCCACGAGTGCCACGACTCCCGCGTCGATGGCGTCCGACAGCCCCGATCGTCCGAGCAGCAGACCGGCACGACGCCCGAGCTCATCGTCCAGCGGAACTACCCGAACGCTCTTCAGTGCCCTCGCGAGGAGCGTCTGCCGGCCCGAGCCTCCGCGCCACACCTGAGCCACGACACCTCCGTGCGTGATCGGCGGTTCGCCGTCCGCCAGCGCGGCTCCGAGGCTGGCCCACATGTCCCGGTCGCCGCGCTCGAGCGCCACGAACGCGCCGGCATCGAGCACCAACGTCATCCGGTGCGCCGCGCGTTGGGTGCCGGCGCGACGGGAGCGGTGCGGACGCGACTTCGTGCCGCCTCGATCTCCTCGTCGCTGATCGTCCCATGCTCCGTCTCGTAGGCACCGATCGCCTCGCGCAGCGCCACCATCCGTGCGTCGTGCTCGAGTCGCATCTGCAGCGCTTCCCCGACCAACGCGCTGATCGACTCGCTCCTGCCGTCGCGCACCGTCCGCTTGACGTCATCCACCAGGGATTCGTCCAGCGTCACCGTCACCCTCGACTTCGCCATGAGGCTGCACTCGCAAGTAAGCGAATTATCATACCATGTGCCCTCGGCAGCGCGTTCGCCGACGCCGAGCACCCGGATCTCCACCCGGCGGGCGGCGGCGCGGCGCGAGGAAATCGATGCGCTGAACGAGCGCATCCACGTCGCCGTCAACCAACGGCGCCTACCGGGCCGGCTTCTCGTCCGGCCAGAGCGGCTACGCGGCCGCCGGATCCCTCCCCCGGGGCGCGCGCCGGCCGACGCGCGCTCAGGCGGCGCCCGCGGGCATCGCACGCTCCATCGGATCGATAAGTCCGCCGCGACGGGCCGAACGCCCGGAGCGGCGATCGATCCGGCGCCGCGCACCGAGCGTGCGGCGCACCGTGCGGACGGCACGGCGGCCGGCCAGCGTGAGCGCGGCGTACAGGTCCGCGCTCGACTCCCGGATGGTCACGGTCCGGCCATCGCGCAGCCTGAGGCGCATCCGCACGCTCATGTCCTCGCCGCCCTTCGGCCCGTTCACGTCCTCCAGGAAGACGTCCGCGTGCATCAGCTCGCCGGGATGGGCGCGCTCCAGCGTCTCCAGGCTGGCGTGCGAGAAGGCGCGAATCGCTTCGGTGACCTCGAAACCGGTCGCCATGACTCTCGTTCGCATCTGTCGGTCCTCCGCCTCTTGGGTGAGTCTGAAGGATCGGCAGTCGGACGCTAAGGCTCCATTCGCTTGTTCTGAAATGATAGATCGAGACCTTCGATTCATCGAATCGGTCTCCGGTCATCGGCCATCGACGGCTTGAACGAGAAGCCAGAGTCCCGCCCTTCGACGGCACGACGCCGCCCCTCGACCGTCGACGCGTCGTACCCTGCGCGTCCCCGCCCGTCCAAGGATGCCCCTGCCCCATGAGCACGCTCTCGTTCTTCGGCGCCGCCGGCACCGTCACCGGCTCCTGCACGCTGCTGGACACCGGGACGCGCCGCGTGCTCGTCGACTGCGGCCTGTTCCAGGGCAACCGCGCCACGCGCGCGCTCAACGATCAGCCCTTCCCGTTCGATGCCGCAAGCGTGGACTGCGTGCTGCTGACCCACGCGCACACCGATCACACCGGGCTCGTGCCCAAGCTCGTCAAGGCGGGCTTCGCCGGCCCCATCCACGCCACCGAGGCGACCGCGGACCTGCTGACGTTCATGATGGAGGACTCGGCGCGCATCCAGGAATCGAACGCCGAGCGCGCCAACCGGCGCCGTCGGCGCGAGGGCGAGCCCGAAGAGGAGCCGCTGTACACCGTCGAGCACGCGCGCGAGGCGCTGTCGCGGCTGCGCCCCGTCGCCTACGACGACTGGCTCGCCCCGGTCGAGGGCGTCGAGGCGCGCTGGCTCAACGCCGGCCACATCCTGGGCTCCGCATCGATCGAGCTGCGCTGTCCCGAGGCCGACACGGATCGCACGCTGCGGCTGCTGTTCTCCGGGGACCTGGGCCCCGACGAGAAGACCTTCCACGCCGCCCCCGACGCCGACGCCGGCTTCGACTACGTCGTGTGCGAGAGCACCTACGGCGACCGTGAGCGAGACGACTACACGCTCGCCGCGCGCCGCGGCGCGCTGAAGAAGGAGCTCGTCGACGCGCTCGGCCGCGGCGGCAACGTCGTCGTGCCGTGCTTCGCCGTCGAGCGCAGCCAGGAGCTGCTGCACGATATCGGCGTGCTGCTGGCCGAAGGAGCGCTGCCCGGCGCGACGGTGTACCTGGACAGTCCGCTGGCCGGCAAGGTCACCGAGGTGTTCGTGCGCCACGCGCACGCGCTCGAGGACGTGGAGCTGGACGAGGACGAGCTGTTTCGTCATCCGAGCTTCCGCATCGTGCAGAGCGTCGACGAGAGCAAGGCCATCGCCGACATCGAGCGCGGCGCGATCATTGTCTCGGCCAGCGGCATGGCCGACGCCGGTCGCGTCGTGCACCACCTGAAGAACAACGTCTGGCGCGCCGAGTCGACGGTCCTGTTCGTCGGCTACCAGTCCCCGGGCACGACGGGGGCGCACATCCGGAGCGGCGCCGACGAGGTGTTCCTGCACGGCAGGAAGTTCAGGATCGTCGCCACCGTGCGCTCGATCGGCAACTACTCGGCCCACGCCGACCAGGGCGAGCTGATCGACTGGATCGTCGAGCGCACCCCGATCGCCGGCGCCCTGTTCCTGAACCACGGCGACGACGACGCGCGCGACGCGCTCCAGGGTCTGCTCGTGGCGCGCGGCATCGAGGCGGACAGGATCCTGCACCCCGACTTCGACGAAAGCTTCGAGCTCGGCGCCGGCACGCCGGCCTCCAAGGGCCGGGTCGCCGAGCGCATCGATCCGGCGCTGCTGGTGCCCGACGGGGGCGGCGCGCACGCAACGTTCGCGCTGGCGCTGGGCAAGCGGCTCGACGCGCTGGACGCCGCCGGACAGAAGGCGCTGATCGAGCGGCTGGAGGCGGTGCTGGACGGGGGCTGACGGGGCTTGCCACGTACGAAACCGCCGTGATCGACGCGGCCACGCCCTGCGCGTCCGCCGGCACGAGCCCGCCGCCCGTCAGGCTCTTCGCCCGGTCGTCGAAGCGCACGAGCTCGAAGCGAGCCTGCGGATTCGACCGACCCAGCGCCGCGCGCGCCGTCTCGGACAGCGCGAAGAACTCACCGTTCGTCGAGCCGGACGTGTCCAGCGCGAAGACCCAATCGCGCCCCTCGATGAGGTGGGCGCGCGGCAAGTGGCGAACGCGATCGCCGAGCTCGCGGATACCACCGCATCCGAAGGTGCCGCCACGCTCGAGCCCGGCGTCCGCCCCGACGCACGCGACATCGCCGCGTGGCTGCCCGGGACCGACGTCGACGTGCGCGTGTGCGGCCCGGCCGACTTCGCCGGCGCCGTCGGGGCGGCGCTCGCGGCGCGCGGCGTCGCCCCGGAGCGGATCGCGTCCGAGAGCTTCTGAAGCCCACGGTGGGCCCGATCTCATCGGGAACCCGGACGCGGTGGACCGCTTCGTCCGCCTGACTGTCTGCCGCGCGAGCGCCGAGCACAACGGGTTCGCGGCCGCCGCGCGGGCGCTGGAGTCGAAGACGGGGGCGATCCCGTTGCTCGTCACCTCGATCGAGGCGCTGACACCGTGGTTGACGTTGTCGGCACTGCGCGGGGGCGCGTCCCTCTGGTCGGCGCTACAGCAGGTCGAGTCCGCAGGTCCAGGTTCCCCGCGAAGCCCGACCACGGGACGAGGTCGCTGCGCTGCGCCTACCCGTCGGCCCGCACGGTCAGCAGGAAGGTCGCCGGATCTCCGTTGCCCGCATCCACGCGGATCGTGTCCCCGTCGCCGGCCGCGATCTCGAGCACGCCCTCGACGAAGAAGGCGAAGTCGCCCGGAGCGCCGAAGACGCTGCCGGATGCCGATGCGGTCACGCCGCCGCGCAGCTTCGTGGCTCAGTCCGGAACCGGGCGCTTGCCGCCGCGCACCCGGAGGATGCACTCGCGCAGACGCAGCCGTCTCGGTCGGGCGTACGCCGGTAGCGACTCCCGACAATGCGCCTCGAGCTCGTCGATACCGAGACCGCTCGCCGCGTCGACGACGACGTCGGCACTGGCCGCCTCGCCGCGCTGCGCGTCGTGGCAGGGCTCGACCGCGACGTCGAGGACCCCCGGCAGCGCGAGCAGCGTCCGCTCGATGTGATCGAGCGAGACGCGTCGGCCGGAGACCTTGACGAAACGACTCAGCCGGCCCGCGATGACGAGCCTGCCATCCGCCTCGAGCCGACCGGTGTCGAGGGTGTCGTACCAGCCGTCCGCGTTGATCAGGGGAAGCGTCCGTCCGGCCTCGACGGCATGACTCGAGACGGTTGCGCCGGCGACTTCGATAGTGCCGGCGACGTCGTTCACCCGCACTCTTACGCTCGGCATCGGTCTGCCGACCGTGACGAGATCGGTACCCTTGTCGAGGTTGCAGCAGATGCCGCCCGTCTCGGTCGAGCCGTAGAACTCGGCGATCGGCCACCCGAGACGTGTGCCGATCCGCTCGATCGTACCCGGTTCGAGCGGTCCGCCCGAAGACACCGCCCAGACAAGCGCGTCGCGTCGTCCGACCGAAGGCAGCGTGGCGAGGATGCGGTAGAGCGCCGGTACGGCGACGAACACATCGATGTCGGCCGAGACGATGGTCGTCAGCAGGTTCTGCGGCGTGTAGCCCTTCAGGTGGTGGATGGTGCCGCCGGTGTACAGCGGCACCAGCAGGTGGTGCAGCAACCCGTAGATGTACGACCAGGGAATGACCGAGAGGTAGCGACGCCGCGGCGCGGCGAGAAGCCGCGCGATGTCGGCAACCTCGACCATCAGGTTGGCGTGCGTCTTGACGATGCCCCGCGGGTGCCCGGAGCTGCCCGATGTGCACAGCACGAGCGCGGTCTCCCGCGGGTCCCCGGAGCAAGGGGGGAGCGATGTCGTACCGGGGCGAGGGCCGTCCGCGAGGACCGACTCGAGATCGACATCCGGATGCGAGCGATCGCCGAACGAGACCTGCACGCGCCCGGCGCGACGTGTCACCAGTGCGTCCGGCGTGCCGCTGGGCGGAGAAGTCCCGGCAAGGCCGGGATCGGAGGCGGCGTCGGTCAGCACGATCGCGCCGCCGGTCGAGATCACGCCGAAGAAGGCGATGAGGAAAGCGGCGGAATTCTCCAGCCGGATCTGCACGTGACTGCCCGGTCCGATGCCGGCGCCGTGCAGGCGCGCGGCGAGGGCGTTCGCGCGGATGTACAGCTCGCGGCCGCTCAGCGTCTCGTCGTTCGAGACGTAGAGCGGCTCGTCGCCGCGGGCGGCGGCCTGCTCGAGCAGATCGCTCAGGCGCTCCATCGTGTCGGTTCGTTCAACACGGTCCGGTGTGCAGCCCGCCGTCGACGCTCAGCACGCTGCCGGTGATGTAGCTCGACAGGTCGCTCGCGAGGTACAGCACGGTGTCGGCGACCTCGTCCGGCCGGCCGAGACGGCGCAGCGCGACGGCGCGCGTGTCGGCGAGCGCGGCGGGCATCGCCCGCACCACGTCCGACTCGATCAGCCCGGGCGTGACGGCGTTGACACGGATGCCCTTGGCGCCCATCTCCTGCGCCAGCGCACGGGTCAGACCGGCGACTCCGGCCTTCGCCGCCGAGTAGGCGACCTGTCCTTTGACCCCGGTGGTACCGCTCAGCGAGCCGATGTTGATGATGCTGCCGCGCCTGCCGCGGAGCATCTTCGGCAGCGCGCAGCGGCAGCAGTGCAGCGCGCTCGAGAGGTTCACGGCGAGCGTGTCGTCGACGGTGGCGGCGCTCTGCATCATCAGAAACCCGTCGTCGCTGCCGCCGGCATTGTTCACCAGCACGTCGAGCCGGCCCCAGCGTTCGAAGGCGGCGTTGACGAGCGCATCGGCCTGGCCGGGCTCGGCAAGATCGGCTCGCAGCGCATCGGCCTCGCCGCCGGCCTCGCCGATCGCTGCGACGAGCCTCTCCGCCCGCTCTCGCGAGCTCCGGAAGTGCACCGCTACGCGCGCGCCGGCGGCGGCGAGGCGCCGCGCGATCGCCTCGCCGAGATCTCCCGAGGCGCCGGTGACGAGCGCGACGCGTCCGTCGAGCAGGTCGGCGGGCCAGATCGGCGGGGCGGGATTCATTCGGCGAGCGTTGCCGTCGGCCGCCCGGACCGGCATCGATCGCGTGAGGCCGGGTCGCTCACGCGCCGTCCGCTCCTCGGGTCGGCCCCGCGTTCGACGCGGTGTCCGAGCGCTCGTTCGGCTCGCCGTCCGACGTCTCGTCCGGGCTCTGGCCCGACTCTCCTCCAGTCATCTCGAGCACGTAGTCGGACAGTGCGTCGACCGAGTAGAACTTCTCGACCACGTTGATCTGTTGCGGATCGATCGTGAACCCGAACGCCTCCTCGAGCCCGACGACAAGCTCGAGCGCCTCGATCGAATCGAGCCCGACGGCATCCGGCGGGCCCTCGAACAGCGGTTGCTCGTCGCCGATCTGATCGGGGGTCAGTCCGAGATCCGTCCCGTCGCAGACGATGCGCTTGATCGTCGCCGCGACTTCCCGCTTGTCTCTGTTCACTGCTGCTCCGGGTCTGCTGCCGTCGCCGGCGGCGGTGTGAGGGCGGGTTCTCGAACCTTCTCGAGCACGAGAGAGGCGGCCGCGCCGCCGAGGGCGACGGCGTCGAGCAGCAGCACGTCGAGCGGACGCTGCACGGCGACGTCGCGAAGGTACTCCGCACCGGCGGCGTCGTCGCCCTGCGGCGCGCTCGGTGGCACGCGCTCGTGCCGCAGTGCGTCGAGCGCGAGCAGGGTCTGCAGCGCGGGGGCCGCGGCGAAGGCTTCGCCGAACAGCGACTTCGGCGCCGTGCGTGGCGTGCGCCCGCCGTCGAGACCGAGTGCGTCGAGCGCCCGCGCCTCGGCCGCGTCGAGCGGGGCGAGGCCATCGGCCGACAGGAACACGGCATCGACCTCGTCGGGTTCCCTGCCGGCGCGGGCGAGCGCCCGCCGCGCGGCGAGTCGGACGCCGTCAGCGTCGGCGTGCCGGTCCTGGCGGGCGGCGTGCGCGATGCCGATGCCGGCGACCTTGCCGAGCGCACAGACGCCGCGTCCGGTCGCGCTCTCATGGCGCTCGAGCACGACCGCCGCGGCCCCCTCTGCCGGAACGAATCCCGCCCGCGTACCGACGCCGCCACGCGCGCGCGACGGTCGGCAGGCGAGGCCGAGGCGAGCGAGGGCGCGCACGTGCAGCGGTATCAGCTCATCGGTGGCGACGACGAGCGCGTGCTCGATGCGCCCGGTCTCGATCGCCAGCGTCGCCAGCTCGATGCCGAGGAAGAAGGCGTGAAAGCCCGACGCGACGGTCTGGCTCGGACCCTTGATGCGAAAGTGCATGCTCAGCTCGCCGGCACTGGCGGCGAAGGTTGTGTTCTGGAACAGCAGCGGGCTGACCAGACGCGGCGACTTCAGGTACAGCGCGTCGAGGTAGCGGCAGGTCTGCTCGGCCGGCCCGTGATTGGTGCAGCAGAAGACGCCGACCGACGTCGCCGCCGCCGCCTCCAGCGGCAAACGGCTCTGCTCGATCGCCTGCGCGGCGGCGAGCAACGCCATCCGGTTGCACCGCGGCAGGCGGCGAAAGCGTACCGGGAAGCCCTCGGCCCGGTCGATCTTCGGCGCCCGCCCGGCGAGGGCGGTGGTCTCGCCGAGATCGGCGAACCCCGCGTGGCGCTCGATGGCGGTCCGCCCGGCCACCGCCCCGTCGAACAGCGCGGCCGTGCCCACCCCGTACGGTGACACCGCCCCGGCGCCGCTGATGACGACGCTCATCTCAACGTCCCGCCACTGCCCGGGCGGTGGCGAGCACCAGCGTGCCGTTGTTGCCGCCGAAGCCGAACGAGTTGGACATCGCATGATCGACCTCGACCTCGCGGGCCGCCTCGGGCACCACGTCAGGCGGCGGATCGCCGTCGATCTCGCCGACGTTGACGGTCGGGTGGACGAACCCCGCGTTCAGGCTCAGCAGCGTGGCGATGAATTCGAGCGCACCGGCGGCACCGAGCGTGTGCCCGATCATCGACTTCGTCGAGCTGAGCGGCGTGCGGGCGAGCCCGTCGGCGCCGAACACCTCGGCGATCGCGGCGAGCTCGACCGCGTCGTTCTTCGGCGTGGCGGTGCCGTGTGCGTTGATGTAACCGATGTCGTCCGGTCCGAGACCGGCATCGTCGAGCGCCTCGCGCATCGCGCGCGCAGCACCCCGACCGTCGGACTCGGGGCTGGTCATGTGGAAGGCGTCACTGGTCTGGCCGAACCCGAGCACCTCGCCGAGCACCACCGCGTCTCGCCGCCGGGCGTGTCCGAGCGATTCGAGCACCACGACGCCCGCGCCCTCGCCGAGCACGAGCCCGGTGCGGCGGCGATCGAACGGCCGGGCGACGTCCTTCGAGAGCAGCCCGAGCACGCCGAAGCCGCAGAAGGTCAGGTCGTCGAATGTGTCGACGCCGCCGGCGACGACGACGTCTGCCCGGCCGGTACGGATCAGCGCCGCCGCCGTACCTATCGCGTGCGTCGAGGCCGCGCAGGCTGATGAGAGCACGATGCTCGCCCCGTCGATCGGGCCGGCGGCCATGATTCGGTCGTTCGCGCAGTGCGGCGGGAAGTCGTCGAGCAGGCGCGCGTGAAAGCGGCCGTGCCGGACCCGCCCGGCGTAGAACTCGAGCCCCGAGCACATTCCGCCGAGCGTCGTCCCGATGACCAGCGCGGCGGCTCGCTCGCCGTTCCCGTCGAAGTCGATGCCGGCCATTTCCCGTGCCTGGCGGAAGGCATCGAGCGCCATTAGCGACGCCCGGTCAAGCCGCTCGCCGGCCGGGACCGACGGGTCCGCCGGCGGGGCGAAGTCATGAGCGAGGGCCGCGACGTTCGAGTGGTAGGATTCGGGGGGGCGATCGTGGAGCGCGGCGATGCCGCAGCGACCCAGCCGGAGCGATTCGGTGAGCTCGCCGGCCGAGCAGCCGATCGGGGAAACTACCCCAAGACCGGTGACCGCCACCCGCACTTCCCCACTCACCGGCACGGCCATCGCCGTGCCGCGAACGGTGCATTACCGTCCGATCCGATGACCGATCTACTGACCGATCTGCACATCGTCTCCGGCACGCTCGCCTCGCTGGCCATTCTCGTCGCGCTCGGCAGTCGCAAGGGTGCCGCGCTGCACCGCAAGGCCGGCACCGCCGCGGTCGTCTCGCTCGGCGCCTCGCTCGCCCTGGCCGTGGTGGTCTCGCTCGTCAAGGCGGATCACTTCCTCCTGCTGATCGCGTGCTTCACCGCGTACCTGCTGCACACCGGACGCCGCGCCGCCGTCGCCACCGACGGCGCGATCAGCCGGAGTGACCGCGTCGTGTTCGGTGCCGGCGCGTTCGTCGGTGGGGTCATGGCTGCGATCGGCATTCGACTCGTGCTGTTCGAGTCCGACTATACCGGCATGACGCTGGGCGTGTTCGGCCTGATCGCGCTTCTGCTGGCCTCGTCCGATCTGCGGCGTGGACGCGAATGGCCGCCGGGACAGGACCGCATCGCGTTGCACCTGACGCGGATGGGCGGCAGCACCATCGCCGTGGTGACCGCCGTGGCGGTCGTCAACATCAGTACCGATCCCGTCTACGTCGCGTGGCTGACCCCCACCGTGCTGGGCACGCCGCTGATCGCGCTCGCTTCGAGCCGGGTGAAGCGGGGCGAGGAGGATGTCTGAGGCGCACGTCCGCTCGATCTCCGTGGCGGTGTGTTCTGCAAGTCCGTCCACGAACGGGGGCAGGACGATCGAGTCACGTCGCAATGGGCACGCCGGGCGGCACACTATGCTTTTGCCTAGTACGACCCCGTTGTCAGAGCGACGGGATCGCTGCTAGTCTCTGCTTTCAATTCTTCTGATGAGGAGTCGTCGATCCCATGTCCGAGCAAGACGATCGCACGCGACCACGCCGCGACTTCCTTCGCAGAACCGGAGTCGGCGCAGCCTCGCTGAGCAGTCTCTGGGCCGCGCTCGAGGCCGTCGCCGATACGCGCGAAGACGGTGAGATCATCAGAAGGGCGGCGAAGGCCGTCGAGCGCGCGGCGCGGGCCGGCGAAAAAGGGCGGGCCATCCTGCTGACGGCTAACTATCGGCGGATGGGCGGCGAGAACAAGATCGTGCTGGCGTCGCTCGACAGCGTCGATCGGGCTCTTCGCGAGAACAACGCCTTCGAAACAGGCAGCAAGGAGGCGATCCAGAAGAGCATTCAGCAAGGGCTGAGAAAGGCCGCGTCGGGCATCCAGGTCGGTGACGTCGAAGTCACCTGCGGCGTCAAGGGCATCAGGGGCTCGGCGCTCGAGACCATGGTCGCCTTCGGCGGTGACGGGGTGCGTGACGAGCTGAACGAGAACGGGATCCGGTAGCCGGCCGTCGCACGCGCGGCCCCGCCGGGAGGGTGAGGCTCGATCGTGATGCGGTAGAGCGTCTCCTCCCGCATCGCCCGCCGGCGCTGCTGCTCGGCGCCGCCGAAATCGTCGAACCGGGCGTTGCCGGATGCGGCACCGTCGAGCTGCGCGGACGCCGCGATCTCTTCGACGGGCATTTCCCCGGCAGCCCGATCATGCCCGGCGTGTTGCTGATCGAGTGCATCGCGCAGACCGCGGCGGTCGTCTTCGCCTGCAACGCCGAGCAGGGCGATCGGTCCGCGGGCACCGCCCCCGCTCCCGGGAAAGGCCGGACTGCCGGCGCGAAGTACCTGCTGAAGGTCGACCGGGCGGTGTTCCGGCGACCGGTGCTCCCGGACCAGACGCTGTTGGCCCACGTGACGTTGATCAAGCGGTTCGGACCGATGGCCAAGGTCCGCGGCACCGTCCACGTTGACGGCGTTCTGGTCGCCGAGGCGATGCTGGTGCTGCAGGACGGCGGGGCGAGCGACGAGCCGCCGGATTCGGCGAAACCCGAAGGATTTCGGGAAGACGGCTGACGGGCGGAGCCTTCCGAACCACGCTCGACTCGGAGGTCGAAGGCAAGCGGTCGGAGTGCGGCGTGTCACGAGCCCGAGCGCTGTCCGCCGCCGATCGGTTCAGCAGCCATCCGTCCGGCGTACCCGAACCGGTGCCACGGACACCACCGGAGCGCCGCGGCCGCCGGAGACACGCTCAGAGCGATGCGTGCACGGCACCGGCCACCGCGCTCGCACCGCGCGCGTCGGCGAAGCGCGGTCGCCAGTCTCGGCCGATCCGCTCGCAGCGCTCGTGCCACGTTCGATCCACCAGCGCCGCATCGAGCGCTGCGGCGAGCGCCCCGATGTCGACCTCTCCGTTCTCCATACGCGTGTAGTGATCGACAATCGCGCTCATGCGGCGTGCGATCTGCCGAGGACCGAGCGAGCTCAGCGTGCGGCGAAGCGCGTCCGCCCCGGGACAGCGGGCGAACCCGAGCTCGGCCGCGCGCAGTGCGTTCTGCGCCTGTTCGGGTTGCGCCGGGACCGTGATGCAGGGTCGGCCGAGCTCGAGGCAGTGGTGCAGGACGTTGCTGCCGCCGTGCGTCAGCACGAGATCGCTGGAGGCGATCGCGTCGGCGAGGTCGACCGATTCGAACAACCGCGCGTTGCGCGGCAGCGTTCCGACGCCCGGCGTACCGATCACCGCGACCTCGATGTCGTCGCGATCGAGCAGCGCGAGAACGCTCCGCGCGGCGCGCGGCGACGAGATCACCGAGCCCATGAAGAGCAGCAGGCGCGGCGCCGCACTGCCTTCGGACCAACGCACGCGAGGCCGCTTCGACCAGCCCGACCAGCGGATCGCGCCGACGAACTCGCTCCGCCCGATATCGCCCTCGAGCGGCTCGAACGCCCGGAGGTTGCTGAAAAAGGTCCTGTCACCCGGCAGCAATCGTCGGACGTCGGATGCGGCCTCCTCGAGTCGTCCGTCGAGCGCCCGATCCAGCCGCGTCGCGGACTCGGCGTAGCGCCGGGCGAGAAACGACCTTGCGGCCCCATCCACCAGCTCGTCCGGCACGCCGAGATATCCCTTGAAGGAGGGATGCAGGCAGGCGGCCATGATCGAGAAGTACGGAACGCCGAGCTCGCGGCAGTTGAGGGCGGTGGTGTGACGGTTCGAGCCGACGACCAGATCGGGGCGGGTCCGCACCAGGGCCTGGCGCTCGTCGCGAAGCACCTCGGCGAAGCGAGCGGGATCGTCGAACCAGTGCATGACCCGTTGCTCGCCGACCCCTTCCCACAGTTCCCGGGTGACGCAGGTCCGGTACCCGCACGCGGCGATGAAGGCCCGCCGGGCGGCGGCGCACAGGAACGTGATCCGACAGCGGTCCGGATCGAGCGCATCGGCCACGGCGAGGCACTCGGCGACGTGCGCGTAGGTGTTGCCGAGCGGCGCGAACACGACATGCTTCATGCTCGCATGGTCGCACGGCCGAGTATCGGCTTCCGCGCATCGGCCGGCGATCAACACGGGAACGACCTTCCGGCGCGTCGGGTCACTCGTCACGGAACCGGCGCGTCAGTACCAGCTCCGCGTCGGTCGACAACAACGGCTCGGTGGCGATGCAGCCGTCCCCGCCGCCGTTCGAGGTCGTCACCGCGACCGCCCCGCCCTGGCGAACGCCGCGGAGCGCGCCTTCCTGCAGCAGCGCCCGACCGAGGTCAGCCGCACTGCCGGGGCCGAGCCCGAGCCCGGCTGAGGACGGCGGGCTTGGCGGTCACCGCTCCGAGGCCTTGCCCGGGGCTCCCGCGTCGCGCCCGTGCAGCTGTGATGGCACATGTGCCACCACGAACCATGGACACCGTCGTGATCGACACCAACGTTTTCGTCGCGACCACCCGAAGGTTCGAAGCCCGAGGGCTGTCGCGACGGGAGGGCGAGGAGCTGCTCGATGCGCTCGCGGATGTCGCGCGCTGGGTATCAGTGTGGCGCCTGTGGCGGCCGAACCTGCCGGACGCCGCGGACGATCACCTCGTCGAGCCGGCGGTGGCTGCCGGCGCCTCGACGATCATCACCTCGAACGTGCGGGACATCGGACGCGCAGAGCTCGCGTTCGATGCGCTGTCGCTTCATCGAACAGGCCCCGCCCCTCGATCACGTCGGCGGTGGCGCGGCTTGGGTCGGTACGAGCGTAATGCTTCATGACACCGAACTTCGCGCTCGGCTGTCACGGGCGGCGGTTCCCGAGACCATCGGGAGACGATGATGCATCGCCCGGCACCGGCAGGGCCACGTGCCGGGCGAGCCCGAACGACATCAGCGCCAGCGCCGCGAGCAGCGTGAACGCACCGCGCAGCCCGACGAGCTCGGCCACGCCGCCGATGACGGGCGGCCCCAGCAGCATGCCGCCGTAGGCGAGCGTGGCGACGCTTGCGATCGCGATGCCGGGCGGCACGTGCGGGTCGGCCGCCGCGCGCGAGAACGCCAGCGGCATCACGATCGCGTAGCCCGCCCCCATCAGGGCGAACCCGGTGATCGCCCACCCCGTCACCGGTACGCCGGTGGCGAGCGCGACGCCCGCGAGCGCCACGGCGGCGCTGACGCGCGCCGTGGCCGCGGGGCCGATGCGCGCGACGATCCGGTCGCCCGCGAGCCGCAGCGCGACCATGCCGACGCTGAAGGCGGCGTAGCCGAGCGCAGCCTCCGAGGCCGCCGCCCCGGTGACGGCGACGAGATAGACCGCGCTCCAGTCCGCGAGCGCCCCCTCGCCGAGCGCCACGCCGAGCGCGATGAGCCCGACCGGCAGCAGCGCACCGCTCGGCAGCGCCAGGAGCGGGGCGTCCACTGGAGTGTCCGCCGAGGCGTCAGCGGGGTCGGCGGGCTTCGCGGCGTGCGCGTCCGGCGCACCGACGGGCGAGCGGCCCCGCAGCATCGGCACGCCGCAGACGAGACCGACCACCGCCGCGGCGATCCAGAAGTGCAACCCCGGACCGAGCGCCAGGCGATGGGCGAGATACCCGCTCGCCGCCCCGGCGCCGGCGCCGAGGCTGAACAGCGCGTGGAATCCGGACATGATCGGCCGGCCGGCGGCGCGCTCCACCTCGGCCGCCCAGCCGTTCATCGCCACGTCCATGGCGCCGAACGCCGCACCGAGGCCCGCCAGCGCGACGGCCAGCACGAGCGTGGAATCGCCCGACGCGGCGGCGCCGAGCGCGACGAACAGCGCCACGTAGAGGATCGCGACCCGCCGCGCGAGCGGGCCGGCGCCGATCCGGCCCGACAGCACCCCGGCGACGGGAAACGAGACGATCGCGCCGCCCGCCAGGCACAGCAGCACCAGCCCGAGCTCGGCCTCGCCGAGTCCGAACGAGGCTTTGATCGACGGCACGCGCGATGCCCAGACGCCGAACAGCGCGCCGTTGAGCGCGAAGGCGGCGGCCACGGCGGTGCGCGCCCGGCCGAGGTGCCTTGATGCGTCGAGCCCGTGCTCTTCCTTCATCGTTCTCCCCCGTCCCGCCCGGGCGGATGTCCGGATGGCCGCCCGCCCACCGGATCGGTCGGCGGCACCGCCACCCCCGACCCCACCGGCACCATGCCCCGCGTCACCCGCGCGCGCCGCTTGACGACGAGCTCGCGGTAGAGCGAGAACAGGCCCGTGGCGACGATCACCGCCGCTCCGGCCACCGTCCAGCCATCGGGGATCTCGCCGAAGAACACCACCCCGAGCGTGACGGCCACCAGCAGGCTCACGTAGCGGTACGGCACCACGTAGGCGATCTCGCCGGTGCGCATGGCGATCACGATGAACTGGTAGCC
>JAULKR010098759.1:0-10555 GCA_032356305.1 Prasiola linearis | reverse complement strand
ACGCCCGGGCCGCGCCCTGCAGATCGCCGTTGTCTTCGAAAACCTCAGACAGAGCGATCCGCGCATCCGAGCGAAGGGCAAGGCTCGAAGCGAACAAGCAGGAGGCGGCGGCGAGGCTCTTCGTCTCTCCTGTATCGGGCGTGACGGCGTCGACGGCGGCCAGAGCGCTCTCTACTGCCGCGACGAGCAACGACTGGCGGAAGGGAGAGGCGACGTCCTCCATCGCGCCGAAGGCGGACAGCAATGCGCCCGCATCCGACATCCCGCGCAACCCGGGAAAGCCGGACAGGCGCGTCGCCGCACGGTTCAGCAGGGCCAGCCGTCCCGCCCCGGTCATCGCGTCGACAGAGGTGAGGCGGGCCGCGTCATCCTCGCCGAAAACCTCCCTCAGCGCGTCGATCAGCATCGGGCGCATCGCAGCGCGGCCTGCATAGGTGATCGTCGCGTCACCTTTCGGGCGGTGCAGGTCGGCGGCGGTCGAGGCACGGACCTGTCGGTCGAGTTCCTCCAGTTCGTCGCCGTCGAACGCGACGCTCTCCCCGTGTCCGTCGTCGAAGAAACGGGTGTAGGGCGCGAGCGCGTCGTTGAGCGGGCCGATAAAGCGCGCGCGGGTCGGATCGGCGGGGCGGGTCAGTTCGAAGGGCGCGCCAGGCCGCGACCCGAGGATCAGGAGCGGCAGGATGTCGCCCACGCCGAAGGCCGCGCTGCGGATGCCAACTCGGTGCCTTTCCATCTCCTCGTCGGTGTGCAGGCCCAGCAGCGCCCGGAGCGTCGGCGTCCCTGTCGTCGGGTCCGTCCCGCCACCCGGCTCGACCATCAGGTCCAGCCCCGCGAGCGTGGCCGGATCCTCGTCCTTCACCAGCGGCAGCAGCAGCGCGCGGTCGACCCGCTCGCGGTCGTCGGTCTGGAGGGCCAGTACCACGGCCCGGCCCGGGGGTCGGGCGTCGAGCAGGGCGGCGAGGGCGTGGCGGTCGGCATCGCTCCACTCCAGAACCCGGCGCAGGACGATGACCGAGATGTCGGCGTAGAAGATGCGTCGCTCGAACCAGCGTCGCCAAGGATCGGCCCCGAGGTAGCGGTTCACGAACCGACGCAGCCATGACACGGAACCGGAATCGTTGGTCGATACGCCGCCCTGCGTGAGACGACGGCTCAGCCAGCTGTCCGGGCGCGGGTGCAGGGGGCGAGGCAAGTGGCGCAGCACCACCGCCGCGACCCCCGCGACCGCACCGAGGGCCAGGGCGGGCAGGCCGATATAGTCGAGTAGTTGCAGGTTCTCGACGTTCTCGGTCACGGCGTGCAGGGCCGCGCCGAATGGATCCGTCGCCGCACCCTCGAATCCCTTCACGTGCCCGACCCATGCGGTGAACAGCAACAACGCCCCGGTCCACAGCACGATGTCGCGCCAGAATGCCCCCGTCCGCGCGAGCAGGGGGATCGCCTCGCCCGTCCGGGTGCGCCCGGCCATCAGTTCGTCGACCCCCAAGGGCGACAGGTCCTCGCCCCGGCCGTCGAGCGCGGCGACGGAGCGGGGGAGGTGGTCGATCACGAAGGCCGGCGCGACGGTCAGCGCCATGTTGCGCACGGCCCCGACGATGTCGGTCGCCCCGGCGGGCACGGTGTCGGCCTCGATCGGCGCACCGCGCTCGATCGCGGACAGGAGGCGCAGGTCCGCCTCGAACCGGTCGAGCGCCGCGTCGGAGACCGCGACGAGGCCAATGCGGCATACGCCGGCCTCCGGGTCGTCCTCCGACGGCAGGCCCTCGCGCGCGGCGTCGTGATGGATGGCGATTTTGCTCAGCGTCCGCCACAGATGCTCGATCCCCGCCTCGTCGCCCTCGCGGGTAAAGGTGATGCCGCCGTCTTCCGCGCGCCCGGCATAGCGGCGGCCCCCGGCGGCGGGCGGGGCGGCGGGCGCACGATGCTCGCCGTTCCACCACCACGACAGGCACCCGAGGCACCCGCCCGAGGTCAGGTACAGCGCCATCGCCTCGGCATCAGGCACCCCATCGGCGGCCAGTTCGGCGGTCAGCGCCCCGTGCGGCGCGGTGGCGAGGGCCTCGGCGAAGGCATGATCATCCGCCGCGACGGCGGCGGAATCGGGCGCGGTGACGATCCAAGGGAATTCCTCTACCAGAGCAAATTTGTTAGCCTGTATCCGACGATGGTAACCGGAGGGGTTATCGTTTCCCCATGCTCGGTTGCAGGCGTCCGCTTCGCCCGGAATCGGGGCGGTGGCGACGGGGGTCCGCGACAGGACGGTGCCGGTTTCGAGGAAGATGCCCCGCCCGTTATCATGCGTGATATTGCAGATCAGCCCGACGATCGGAGGGTCGACGGGACCCGCGCGCTGGTCGTGAAGCACAGCGATGCCTTCTTGACTGTTACTTCGGAGGTAGTTGCCTTGCATTGAAGCATGACTGTTCTTGATCTCGATCCCGACTAAGTTACCGCGACACCTGTTGTCGTTCAGACCCGCGTTAGAAGGCTGATCGAGGCTTTCGGGGTCTTGTTGAAGGGCGATCCCGCTGCCACCGTTCTGCCAGCACTGGTTCCCGGTCACCCTTCCTTCGGAGGAAAAGAGAATGATGCCGTCTTGCACATTGTCGTGGCATACGTTGTCGTTCAGGTCCGCGTACGAGGGATGCTCGCGGCTGTCGGAGCCTCTCTGAAGGACGATCCCACCGAAACCGTTCTGCCAGCATCGGTTCCCAGTAATCCTTCCTTTGGAGGAGGCGAGCATGATACCGCCTTGCGCGTTGTCGTGGCACCTGTTGTCGTTCAGGTCTGCGTTCGAGGACTTCTCGGTACTGTCGGGGGCTCGCTGGAGAACGATGCCGCTGCCACCGTTCTGCCAGCATCGGTTCCCGACAATCCTTCCATCGGAGGAGAAGAGCACGATGCCGCTGTCTGCGTTGTCGTTGCATCTGTTATCGTTCAGGTCTGCGTTCGAGGGCTTCCCGGTACTGTCGGGGGCTCGCTGGAGAGCGATGCCGCTGCCACCGTTCTGCCAGCATCGGTTCCCGACAATCCTTCCATCGGAGGAGAAGAGCGCGATCCCGCCCTTCGCGTTGTCGTAGCACCGATTGCCTCGCATGAGGATGGTATCACAGCCGACCGCCATGATGCCGCTCCCGCCGTTCCCCGCCGCTTCGCATTCGTTGACCAGACCGTCCCGGACGCACCGGAGGGTCAGTCCGCTGCCCCCGCAGCCACGCACCGTCACCCCTTCGACCCGCGCTTCCCGTGCATCGCGCAGGACCAGACCGCGCAACCATTCCTTCCCACGCACCCCGACGACCTCGATTCTCTCCACCCGCGCGCCGCGCCCACCGGTCAGCCAGACGATGCCCCATTCCGTAGCGGTCTTCTCATCCTCCGCCGACACAACCGGCCCATCGGGCGTCACGCGCCTTTCCACGTTGCGCGCGTGCGAAACGACCCGGAAGCCGCGCAGGGTCACGTCGTCAGCGTTGATCGCCCGGACCGCCGGGCCGGGGCCGTCATGCTCCAGCGTCACCCCCGCCCCCTCCAGTGTCACGCCGCCGGGTACGCTCAGCGCCGTTGACCCCGCATAGCGGCCCGGGGCCAGGCGCACCGTCTCGCCCGCCGCCGCCCGCGACAGGGCGAGGGCGATGCCCTGCCAGCCGTCCTCCGGTACGCATGCATGTTCCATGACCGTAACCGTGCCAGCGTCGGTCTACCCTGCCAACCCCTCTTTCCCCGTTTCGGGGATGGACCCGAAGGACCAACTTCTTCCATATGCCCTTCAGGAGGATCGACAAACCGTGTACCGTGATCGCGAAAACGGTGCCCGGTTCCACCCAGTCGAAACAGAGAGGGCCAAAACCAGTAGTGTTTGCGTAATTTTGTTTGCGTCTGGAAGCTAGACCGTCTCGGGCGCGATCTGCGCCAGACGACGCCATTCCGACAGATGGTTCGGTCGAAGGCCATACTTCATCGCGACCGCGTTCACAGTCGCACCGGGCAACAGCGTTTCCGCAACGACACGGCCCTTCACAGCATCAGGCCAACGACGCTGACCACTCCCGTAAATCCGCACACCCAGCGACGTGAGAAACTCTGACATAGTCTCCATGGAGAAAATCACCCTCTGTTCCAAACACAGGGGCCAAATCTCAAAAATTACTCTTCAGGAATACGTGGGGCGCTGATTACGCTTACAAAAGGATTGAGTTTTTTTAGCAACCTTTTTCGCTCTTAAGAAGCGCAGCGTTCGTCTACGACGGTTTTGCGTATATCAAGTTCGCAGATAGCTTCGCCCTTGTAAGTGCAGGATACGCCAGTCGTCCTTTCCATGCAGTCCCAGGTACGCAGGATGGGGCTAGCCCCACGCAGCCTGAAGTGTGTTGTCGTTGCGAAGCCACGACAGAGTTGATCCGTTTCCTCTTCCGCACGAGCGAGGGTCGCGGATTGAGCCTCGCGTTCGGTCGGTTTTTCATCGTAACCGGGTATTTCGAGAGTGAGAGGCCGCACGCTTTCTTCCCATTCGGTCCGTTTGGTTTCGGTGCGGGCATCTAGAAGTTCAGCGGCCTGAGCGCGATAGACCCCATTGGGGAACTGGCCAACATGGGCGCGAAGGGCGTCGCAATCGCCATGTGGTCGAGATGTCCAAGCGATCCGCTCTTCGCGGATCGGCATTCCCCCAAACCCAAGGCTACCACATAGATCTCCCAAACCAGGCTGGAGCGCCGAAATGCGGCATGCTGCTTGCTGCATTGACATGAAATTGGCAGTAAACCCGAGAATGCCGCCGCATAGCACGCATCCAGCACCCAGTTTGGCAACAGATCGCCCGAGGCGAGTTTTCGGCGGATTTTCAGTCATAGCGGCTCCCCCAACCTTTGAAGCTGCGCACGGATAAGATCGCCATCGTTTTTCCATTGTATGTTCGTGCCATCGAGCGCGGTCAGCCGGATATTGATGACAAGAGCGCGCCGATAACAGGTAATCGCTTTTTCTGGACTTTTCTGCGCTTCGTGCAGGCGGGCGCGTTTGAAATAGCTGACGATAAGATCGCGCTGCCATCCGGCGTTACCGGGATCGGCATCTGCGAGGCGCTTTGCGATGTCGAGACCCGCGCCGTAGCTCTCGAGCGCGTCTGTGAGATCGCCTTGTGCGACGCGCACATCGCCGATCTTGTTGTAGGATACGGAGAGATCGCGCTGCCATCCGGTGTTATCGAGATCGGCATCTACGAGGCGCTTTGCGATGTCGAGACCCGCGCCGTAGCTCTCGAGCGCGCCTGTGAGATCGCCTTGTGCGACGCGCACATCGCCGATTTCGTTGAATACAACGCTCCGTGCACGTGCATCCGGCGCAGTTTGCATTGCCCTCGATGCCGCCTGCTTAGCACCCGGCAGATCACCAATATCGAAATAGAGCCGCCTTAATTCGACCCAGTCCCAATGAACCCCCGGATCGAGCGCGGTGATTTCCTCAAAGCGGGCGATCATGCCGGCGGTGCCGAGCTTGCCCTTGTTGCGCGCTTCGAGTGCGAGTTGCGCGATCCGCCTCGCCTCCGCCCCACTGCGAATACGGGCCGCCGCCTCCCGTGCCTCATCACGGGCCATGCGCAGGTCATCCAGAATAACGATGGCCCCAATTTCGTCGCCATCGTTGAAGAGCGTCAAAGCGCGCAAACCTTCCGGCGTTGAAGCGATATCCTCGACTGCATCCCGGAACACTGCAATTTCTTGCGCGTATTCCCTATCCTTTGCAGCAAGGCGAGCGACATACTCGTGTTCCTTCCCCGTCAGCTCTGCTTCCAGCCGGGTGCGCACTTCTGAGGTTTCATCTTGTGCAAGGGCTTCGTCTAGGCGCAGGCGCTCGATTTCGTCACGCAAATTGCGGATCGATGCATCGGCTATACGTTGCGCCGCCGCCTGTGTTGCAGAGGCCGCATAGAGGGCGGCGGCAATTTCCGCTTCTGCATCGACTGCCGCCACTTGGATCGTTTGGGCAGAAGCAAGCTGGATGATAGGTGAAATCGGAGCGCCAAGCAGAAGAAATACGATGCTTATCGAATAATGAATTTGATATTGCATCACAGTTTCCCCTCTTCGTCCCACAATACTGGTCAGAACCATATAAAAAGGCCAGATAGAAAGAAACTGGTCGTTCTCTCAATAACGGTCGTTTTTGATGGCTTGCCCTGCCCTACGGAAACGCCTGCGTTTCAGAGCGTCAAAAACCCCCGTCGAAACCGCTTGAGTTTTGATAGGTTTTTGGCACCATAGGGAATGATCTTTGGATATGCCCGCGTTTCCACTACCGAACAGACCTTAGACGGCCAGACTGATGCTCTGACAGAGGCAGGTGTAGAGCGCATCTTTGCTGACGCTATCAGCGGCACGAAGCGCGAGCGCCCCGAGCTGGCGCAGCTCCTCGATCAGCTCCGTGATGGTGACGTGGTGACGGTGACGAAGTACGACCGCCTTGCACGGTCGCTGCACGACCTCCTCGACATTGTGAAAGCCATTGAGGAACGTGGTGCGGGGTTTCGTTCGCTGGCTGAAGATATCGATACCACGACCTCCGCGGGCCGCTTGATCTTCCATGTGTTCGCATCCATTGCACAGTTCGAGCGTGAGCGGATCAGCGAGCGTACTAAGGAGGGCTTACAAGCAGCTCGCAAGCGTGGGCGGGTAGGAGGACGACCTCCTGCCCTCACAATTGACCAGAGGGCCGAAGTGCAACGTATGCGTGATAAAGACGGGCGTTCTGTTGCTTCTATTGCTCGACTGTTCAAAGTTAGTGAAACAACTGTGAGACGTGCATAAGCATGAACGCTTAATATACCAACGGCACATATGCATAATTGCTAGTGGTGAATACAGTTCAGGAGAAGAGCTTTTGCTTAAAGATGAAATAGAAAAAGCCAAACGTTCAGTTAGTACTGATACAGTTCAGATAACAATTGGTGAAGTATCAAATATGTATAGTTCAAAAGAACTAAACATAAATCCAGAATTTCAGAGGCTTTTCAGGTGGTCAAGTCAAAAGAAATCAAACTTCATAGAATCTATTTTAATAGGCATTCCTATACCTCCTGCATTCGCTTATGAGAATTCAGATGGAACTTGGGAATTAATTGATGGTCTACAAAGAATATCGACAGTTTTGGAATTTATGGGTCTATTGCACGATCCTGAAACAAAGAAATTAAGACGATCAGAACTGAATTCTACCAAATACCTCCCTTCATTAGAAGGTGCTGTTTGGGAAAAGAAGAATGATAGTGAAAAGGAACTTGAAAAATCATTACAATTATTCTTTAGGCGGCACAGAATTGATTTTCAAATATTAAAGCACCCAAGTGATCCGAAAACTAAATTTGATCTTTTTCAAAGACTTAATCGTGGTGGAGCATATGCCAACGAACAGGAAGTTCGAACATGCTCAATGGTTCTTAGTAATCTAAAATTCACCAATGCATTGCGTGAAGTTTCGATACAAAGTGATTTTAAAGAAATTTATCAAATTGGGAGAGATCAAGTTAAAGTTCAAAAAGATTTAGAGTATGCAGTGAGAATGCTAGTTCTGACCTATAGATATTTTCCAGTGAAAAAAGACGTTCAAGAGTTTCTTGATAAAGCTATTCTTGAAATTATGGACGAACACGAAATTGAAAAAGCATTGGAGCCAATCAAATGGTCAGTATCAACACTTTACAGATTGTTTGGTGCGGAAGCACTTGTTCCACCAGAAACAGCTACAGCGACTAATTTATCAAAAAGATTTTCACTTCGGGCGCTTGAAGGAATAGCTGTAGGTATTGCCAGAAACGCGGATGCGATAAAATTGGAAAATAATCCCGACGATTTTATTAAAGAAAAGATGTCAAAGTTCTGGGATCAAGACGAAGTTTCTGAGATGAGTTCATCTGGGCTTAGAGGTACAGTTAGATTGCAGCGCAGTGTTCCGTTTGGAGCTAAATGGTTTAATCCAAATGACGACAGTTGATACATATTTCGATGCAATTGACGGTTCTCGTTCTCGTAGGGCCCGTGAACTTTCAGAAATGAAACAAAAATTTGTTAGTTCTGAAAGTTCTGACCCTTTAAACCTTAACTCGAAAGCTGTAATCGTTCTTTCATATGCAAATTGGGAAGGTTTTTATAATGATTGTGTCCAAGAATATGTGAATTTTCTCGTTGATCGTGGTAAAAAAATTCGCGAAACAGATTGGATGCTTATGGTTGGTGCGTTGAATGCTGATCTAAGTTCTTTAAGAGACCGCAATTACTCAGATGTTGCGAAATATCAATTTGTAGAAAAATTAGAAAGTCGCTTGGAGTGTACGTTTGAAGAATTCGAAGTAACCGAAATAATGGCTAGATCAAATTTGAATTTTGAGCGATTAAAAACTTGTTATAAGCTTATGCAGTTTGATCTTGATCCATTGCAAAAATATCGAATTCGCCTAGATCGTGAATTGGTGACGTGGCGGCATGAGGTTGCACATGGCAACCCACCTGATCTTTCATCAATGGATATTGAAGATCATGTAGACTTTGCGGCCAAACTCTTAATGCTCGTATCAGACAGCTTTCAATATGCAATTCTTGAACGTTCATGAAGTTTTCGATTGCTAAAATGAACTATGAACGACGTGAACAGTCGTCCACTTGGTTCAGATTCAGGCAGCGTCGAGAACGAAGCTATCTTCGACACCATCTTTTGATTTTACTGTCATGCGGACTTCCTCACCCAGAGCCGATAGACGGCGGGCAAGGCGTTCGACTGAATAGCCCCGGAATCGGCCACGCAGGACGGCAGACAAATCAGGTTGCTTCAGGCCCATGCGTAGAGCCGCTTCAGTCTGCGTCAGCTCCTGATTACGCATTGCCCGCAAGATATGTGTGACGATCCATGCTTTCATCTGATGCTCGCCTGCATCCACAAAGCCGAGATCGGCGAACACGTTTCCAGAGCCTCTTTCGATCTGTTCCGTCATTGCTGTTTCTCCTCTGCTCTGTCTACTCAGCTTCGCTCGCATCGTCTTTTTCGGCTGTACGTAATCGGCTTTTGATCAGGTCCATATCTGCTTTCGGTGTTTCGATCCCACGCTTCGCTTTTTTCTGGAAGCAGTGCAGCACGTAGACGCCAGCCTTCAGCCGCACGGTATAGACAGCGCGATACGTGTCGCCATCGTACCGCTCGACGATTTCAAGCACGCCACGACCGCTGAAGCCTTTGAGCGCCTTGGCATCAGAGCTTTCCTCGCCGATCTGCGCTTGATGAAGCGCAAAGCCCACCTCCTGCTGTACGTCGTCTGGAAAAGTTATCAGATCGCGCTTCGAAGAGCCGACCCAGATCAACTGTCGAATATCAGGCATGGCAGATTATAGTCATTTCACTATTAATTGCAAGAGAACGCATTGCATGCAAGCATGATTACATGCTTTGCGCCTTGTAGGCATTCCACATTTTCAGGAAGAGCTGTTTTTTCGAACCATGGGTAAAGCCGAATTCACGCCCTGCTCTTTCGCTGAATTCCTCGAACACAGACGCCGGAACACGGACCTGTAGCGGTCGCTGTACCACTTCTTCCGGGCGGACATTCTCGGCCACTACGTCCTTTGCTTCTTCCGCAGTAGGCGGTGCGCCTTTTGTGGCGGATGCCCTGCCCTTTTTGAGCCTTCCAAGATCAACTGCCATTACGCTACCTCCCTCTCGCCAATCTTCGCCACTTGATCGATCACGCCTTGAGCCAGCCTTGCGGCCCGCTCGTTGAGTGTTGGGAATGATGTTTCAGTAATCGCCTTACCAATGTCGGATGCCGAACCGTAGGCTGTTGAGATCGGGACTTCGCCCGGAAGGACGACATAGCCCGCCTCCTCCAGATAGATACGCGCAGCACTTGTTTCGCGCTCGCTGGCGGTCGTCTTGAACATGGCGAAAACAATTCGGTCAATCGGGATGCCCTTCCGGCGCAGGCTGTGTGCCAGGACAACGCCGGGGTGAAGATCATCGACCGTTTGCCCGGTCGGAATCACGACGATATCGGCGGCACGGGCAATCTCGATAGTCTGTTCAGACGCATTCGGCTTGCCGTCCAGAATGAGGGCATCGAACCGTGGAGTCTCTTCCAGCGCCGTCCGCACACTGGCGAAGCTCTGCACCTGAATTTCCGGTTCAACGCCGTTCTCGGCGCGACGGCCTGCCCAGTTGGTACAGGTCTGTTGCTGGGTATCGAGGTCCGCGAGCTTGGTACGAAGACCACCCGATACGAATTCGCGGGCCATCATCCGGGCAAGGGTCGATTTGCCGACGCCCCCCTTCTGAGAGACCATGCCGATCACGTAGGTCATTTGAACTGCTCCTGCTTGCCTATCTGCTTTTGTTGTTTTGCAATGTGTTGGCAGGAAAACATGCTACGCGCTATGAAGGCTTTCATGCAAGCTTGAAAAGCGCATTTCAGGCAAAGCGCGAACGCGCCATTAGTGCTTTCACCTAATCAATAAAAGCGCAAAGCATGATTGCATGCAATCATGCTCTCAAGGGTGCCCTCGTTTTTCGAACCACGTTC
>JAULKR010098648.1:0-10558 GCA_032356305.1 Prasiola linearis | reverse complement strand
CTTCTTCAGCAGACGAACTCAAGGGCACCTTGCAAAATACTTAGTCAGACAGCCGAGCTGCAGATGGGCGAAATTTCGAATCGGTGCGTTGTCAGGGGGTGAAGCGTCAGGGGAGTGAAAGGCACCAGAAGGCGCCGGTCCTGGACCACTGCCTTGGCTCTGCAGGTGTAGGCGAGGCGGCGTCGCGGCCTGTGGTCGCAGGCCTTTCACCTCCTGATGTGACAACGAGGACTGCAACGAAGCCGACCTGCGTGAACAAGACGCTCCGTTTCGACTTGTTGTCACGTGTTCATGACTAATACGGACTTCTCAGACCGAGGCCAGGGACCAGTCAGGCGCTGTCACTGATATCAATGAAGGAGACTCACCATTTGTCGTAGAGCCATCATGCTTCAGGCACATCGTTGCAACACCACAGCTTTGCCAACCCCGCTGCCACAGACATTAACAGGATAAAGGAAGAGGGGGTGAAAGCTTAAGTTTATCGTCACCTCTGGTGCTGCTGAGGTGTTGGAGCAGCATCAATTGGAGTAGCAGGGAGACCCAAAGGTGCGGCGCACAGCAGAGGGTCCAAGCTGAATTGTTGCACAGCGTTTTCCTGGACCGCAAAAAGAGTGACCGGGCTGCTGCTGCTGCTGCTGCGTGTCTCCACCACAGCTGATACAGAGAGCATTGGCGCTTTCACCGCAAACTCAGCTATGGTGGTGAAACCCGGCCCCCTCGTCTCGTCTCCCCCTGACCATTGCAAAGCGCACACTTGATCAACCACCTGACCAATTACCAACTTAATCATCATGCGCAAGTTGGTAGATCAACCAAGAGGTGCTGAAACGCTTTTCAGGGGTCGTAGTCTAGGAGACCACAGAGGCAGCAATTGAAATTCGAGTTTGTGGTGATTGTGGGAAACTGAGCGCAAAGGAACTTGGAACGGCTGAGTGCTGGGGAGGGGGCCTGACGTCATAAATCACTAAAGACATTGGCGATGCTCGACCGTGATAAACATGATTTTGTGCACAAGGCGTAACATACGCTTTGTGTATGTTGCGTGTAAAACCTCCTAAAGATCGTGAATGATTTTGAATAAGTATGATACAAGGCTCCGACAAACATGCTTGCAGTTACCCCCCCGGGGGAAGGGGTAAGGTCTCGAAACGTGCCAGCAAGTCGAATGGCCACCACAACGGCTGAGGTGGCACTGGCGAGTACCACCAGCCCCGCCGGAGATGCTGACACCATGTGGTTGCAAGTGTTCGGCTCGAAAGGGGCCAGCAGCGACAGCGTTTGCAGCCGCTGGAGCCCTTCTGAGGCATCAGCCACCCCTAGCTCACTGCCACTGCTAGGTGCCGCAAACAGGGCAAGGTCCGAATTGCTTTCGTTGCCCACGAGAAGCGCGTTCCTGCCGCAGGCTGCACTCTCGGGGTACTCCCCTGGTGAAACGATCAATGATGAGGTTTTTGGTCGAAGCCCAAGCGTTGCGAAAGCAATGTCAAATGTTCCGCTTTCTGATGCGAAGCCCAGACCACAGGCTGTTCAATCTGTATAGGAGCTGCTGACTGCTATTAAACGACCAACTGCCTGACGTAGACCTCGACTTTCCGAACAGCACAATGAACAAAACACGGTGAAATCATTTGATTTGCTCGAGATGCATCATCACATATTTGAATCCCCTGACCAATCAACATTTGTCATGGTAGCAGCTCAATGCGTTGGTGAGCATCAGACAGGTGAGCTTCACAATGCCTTGAGGGCAGAGAAAGGCGTGTGGAGTGCTCAGGAGGTGCACCACCAGCAGCGACAGCAGCAGCAGGAGTGGCGGCAGCAGCAGCAGTGTCAGCAGCGGGAGGTGGCAGACGTGTCCAAACGAGAGACCCCGTGGGCTGCCCACTTGGCTGGACCGGTGGTGCAGCTGTCATATTGCCAACCAGCGGTGAGACGCTGCTGGTACCGGGTGCTACATGTGGAAGATGCCAGACATGTACCTGTGACGTTGCAGAATCGAAGTGAGGCGAGGTCGAGTACGTGACTCAGCAGTCGGAGGGGGGGTTAGAGGGGGGCAAAGGGGAAGAAGGGACGGGAGAGGGGATTATCCAGATGTATTTGCTTTGGGGCGCATCGAGGAACCTTTTCTCGTAGCAATGGAGTTGCAGCAACAACAAGGAAACACAGTATGAATTCTCTTCTCTTCTCTTCTCTTCTCGTTTTCCTAAAACTAAGCTGGACGCAAGGAACCTTGATTGTCCGCCAAGCAACAACTCATGCGTCCAAAGAATGACACGCAAGGCGACGCTTTGCAAACAATGACAGCACCCTTGCAAGTGCTCAGATGCAGAGTGGGGTGACTCGATGGTCTGCCAACAGTGACAGCACCGCTGCAGGTGTCCGAATTCTCAGCCATACAGGGCCTTGGAAGCATTACCACTCCAGCAGGACCACTAGCAGCCAGAAGCCTTCCGTCTTCCGAGATGGCGATAGAAGTCAATGACGATGTCTCTTGGGCGCCATTGCCCGACGGAAGGCATGCCATGCCATCCGGCAAAGCGTTCACATCTAGATCTACCTGTGCAATGATCCCTGGTGATCTTGTCAGGTACCACCTCACCATTCTCTGTGCTCAGCCTTGGGATGAGTTAGATAACTCTAACCACCCGGAGCTGGCGTCTCATCTTAGCGAGGTATTTCGCTAGTAGGTCTGTAGGTATGAGTGAGGCTTGCAGGGCACAGGACCAAGAAGTAAATGAAACGAGCCCTTCACAGCTTGGGGAAGTATGTTCAGACACAATAACAGATTGGAATACAGAGGTTGGAATACAGAATCGAAACTATGGTCGTGCAAAGAAGGTCTGGGCCTCAAATCTTGCCTGTAATGCATTGGTAGACACCTCCCCGATATGGCATACTAAAACACGGCTGCCAGCTGTGAAGAACAGGATGTCGGCACAGCTGTTATGCCATGCCAGTCGCGGCTCAGTGGCACCGTCAGGAGGCAGCTGCACTGCCAGAGCTTGCTGCCCGGTGAATGGGCCACCCGAGCCTGAAGATAGGCGCCAGACGATGAGCTGCCGGTCCTTGCCAGCGCTAGCCAAGAGGTCTTGAGACCCAGGGAAAAAGCTGCGTAACGCAAGCCGTACTGTTCTTGCTGCACATCCTTTGTTATGTTATCTAACTGGTCTGCAGTGGCGAAACGTGGCCACTACATCCACTTAGCAACCGTGGACAGGCTGTCGGATCGAAGCAAGAGCATAACATATCCAATATACGGACATTGGACAAAGATAATCCCCCCATTATCAGTTTATGTAAGGCTTTCAGCATTGATGATGAGCATGAGTGTAGCACCTGAGATCGTTCACGGGTGAAGTGTGACCCCTCAGCAGTGCTCGGTCACCCGTACTGCGACGAAGGACCCTGACCTGTCCGCGGTGAAGTGTTGCAGCATCAGAACGATTCCAATAACATCTCTACTCTAAGCAATCGTAAAAGTGCCGACTCGGGAACTGAAGGGCAGCCGAAGGAAACCTGTCCGTGTCGGAGCCCATAGCATATATACGCCGCATTTGCTGCCACGAATTGTCGCAGCTCAAGAGTAGCAGTTGTACCATATACTGTGATAGCAGCCACCTCCAGATGAAGACGTGAATCCCCTGCTGATGGCTTAGCTACTAGGTGCTCTAGTTGCGCATCTCCAGACAGCGCTTTGCCCTGTGGCTCTTTGTTACCCCGCTTGCCTCCTTTTCCGGGGAAAGGTGATCCTGTAAGTCAATTGCGGAGCTACGCTCACAGCTGGGCCATTAACTATATGAGGTGATGCCATTAACTCAGACCTTCTAGTCACAGACAACATAATAGCACAGCTTACTGTGTGCCATATACCTGCTGCTGCTGCTGCAGCTACAGCGTTGACTGCGTTAGAATGAGCTCTTCCCAGCAAAGACGAGCTTCCACTGCTGACATGTGCATGTGCCATAGTGTCAGAATGGCGCTGGAAACTGATTATCTCGCAGGAAGCTTCATCTTCCAATCAAAGAGAACCAGAATACTGAAATTATAACAAGTACGACTTCGAGGTGCGACAAAGAGCGACTGTTTCTTGCAAGTAGTCAGCCTGCTATCCTGACGCCGTGCTTAACATATGACTTCCTTACCTCATGCGTCGCTACTTTAAAAGCTTCGAAGCATGCAATCTTGTCATGCAGATTCGTTGCGACAAAGGTTGCAGGCTGTCTAGGACGGAGCATGACCTGGCATTTTGCAATGTTTTGAATTCAACTGACCATGCTATGCTGACTAACCGTACCCTACGCTCTAATATGATACCAAGTACTCAGCAATATCGATCCTTCAATTCAAGAGTTCACGCACATTTCTAATCGATGCTGTCCCTTGCGTGTTTTTAAGAACCAACAGAGGCCTTCGAGCTGTAGGTAGCCCGCATCCTTTTTCATACATGGTATTAATGCAGTGATATCATATTCCACACTAACGTCACAAGTCCAATACAGTTCTTGGCAATACAATTTCGACCACTGTTAAGCTAATTCAAATTATTTAGAATGAAAGGTTTCTCAGTACAGGTTTCTGACAATTCTTATTGACGGTCAATGCATGCAGCGATTCCACATGACCAGCCACATCACCATGATGAAGCACATCTACTTGATCATGTGATCATCTGATCATTTGCTCAATCAGCTGATGTAGGGGCGCCAGCTCTTTGTTCTCAATCAGGTCAAACATCTGCGAGGAGGTAAGCCACAGCAATATAACGATTTGGCAAGCGGCACATGTCAATGTCACATGTAACAATGCACGCCGTATCCTACTATGAAAAAACTTCAACGACGTGGCAAGTGAAAATGGTAATGAAGACGGTAGACAGGAGGTATGCTCAGAAAAACAGCTTGCCTGCGCAAAAGCGATGAAATGCTTGAAGCATGTGTTGAGGTGCGCCTCCGCACCAAGGCTGCAGACGTGCTTGAAGTGTGAGTGATAGATGTGTGCATACACTCGAAATAATCGTTTAAAGATGACTTTCACCACAGCCATGAAGTCGGCTGGGAATGGAACACCGTATTGGTGCGGAAATATTGCAGGGTCGTCCAACTGCATGACAATCCAATCACGACGTACAAGTGAGTGCCTCAGAATTCAAGAGAAATTGAGAATCCAGATTCAAAACAAATGCGCTTGCTTGGCAAATCGGTAGGTGGTATACAAGAATATTCAAGATCATGTGCAGAAGGTCAGAACTGGTATTACAAGAGGCCTCACTTGTAGCTCCAGCCAATCAAAAAGGGCGCCGATGTATTCTGGAGCCGGAAGCCTGACGGGTTTTCTATATTTCGGATCGGCCCACAGGTACTCATACTACATGAACAAGTACCGCCGTGAGGGTAATCCAGATCTGTGAATTAGGCAAAGGTCAATCTCAACGACAGCACCCATTGATCCTGAATTACCTTTGGTCCAGCGGTCATGAGGCTGCAGTTGTGTACCGTGCAAACATCTTCCAGCATGCCAAATAGCACGCTGATTGCATTGTAAAAATCTACTGTGTTGACTGCCAGCCATTCGTACAAGTCTTCTCCCAGTGGCAGTCGCACAGCATCGTAGATATTTCCACTGCCGAGGGTCGCCTCAATATGCCGTTTCAGAGTCAGACCCTGAGGAAACGTGCTCAAATAGAAAAGTGAGACCGCATTGAAATCTGCATCATCAGAACGGAAAGAAAGCAGCATTGTGTATGCTCTTGCCTTACTGCCCACGGGTGTAGTTTTCTTCGGCCTGAATGTTCGAGGCTCTCTGCAGGCGCAAACTACGAGGTTGCATACATGCTTAAGGCGTATTGAAGAAAGGAACAGGATTGAGCTTACGAGGCTTCGGTGCACCTAAAAGAATTCATATCATCGGCCACAACATTTCAGAAAGGCTAGGGTAGCAAGGTCATGATGTATAGATTGTTCTAATCTTTAAGTTTGCTTAAGCAATGATGGAATTATCGGATTAGGCAAGAGTCGCTATTGCGTTCTGAAGTAATCTACAGATCTCGATATCGTCAACCTATGCGAGCATGAGCCAGGCTGAAAAATTGATATCCTGAGTTTAACTCGGAGGCAATGGACTCTGCAATAAGTTGGGGCTCGAATTTTCGCGCAGAGTATGATCGGATGAACGCTATAATGATGAAATTTGGTATGCACGTGATAAACGTGATAGCCAGTTAGAACCCAGGGTTTAGCAACATGACCAACGACTCACGGAGGAAAGTTTGTAACTTGTTCGACGCACCAGGATCTGTGTGTATCTCAAGCTTATTTCGTCCGCCATGGCGGCTCCTGTGGCATTGAAGGAAGTGCTGCAGGTGCCCCAGTTCTGCCCGTAGATCGAAAGTATCAGTAAGGAATACGCGCGGAGCACCTGTCAA
Source organism: Prasiola linearis (assembly GCA_032356305.1). Classification (NCBI taxonomy): domain Eukaryota; kingdom Viridiplantae; phylum Chlorophyta; class Trebouxiophyceae; order Prasiolales; family Prasiolaceae; genus Prasiola; species Prasiola linearis. The sequence continues at coordinate 4,134 of JAULKR010098648.1, read as the reverse complement.
TGCAATCGCTGGTTAATTCTAGGCTTGGTTGTATTAGGTTCCTGCCTGTTTTCCAAGCACGCTTAATTGCTGACCGCCACACGCCTCAAATTGCGAACTGTTTGACCCGATGCCAGGCCATGTTGCCTGACTCTGTGTGTGTCTTGTTGCAGCTTTCGGATGCAGGTGTAAGTCCACAGAATGTTACGTTCACCAATGTCACCATGGAATCCGAGAAAAGCATTTGCGTGCGCGAAGTGGGTGCAAGCAACAGTGTTATTGTCGTGGATGTAAACAATCCCAGCAGCCCCATGAAGCGGCCCATCACCGCGGATTCTGCAATTATGAATCCAGTCGAGAAGATCATTGCTCTCAAAGCTGCTAGCACGTCAGGCGCCGGCGACAGCTTGCAAATCTTCAACTTGCAAGCAAAGCAGAAACTCAAGTCGGTCTTGCTCCCGGAGTCAGTCGTGTTCTGGAAGTGGATATCCAGTACCAAGCTCGGCATAGTTACTGGGAGTGCGGTGTTCCATTGGGATATGAATGTGCGCATCACGCTTAAAATCTTTCATTTGTCGTCAATGCATCATGCTCACACTGGATTCGAAATTGTCCTACTGTTGTTTTTCAACATTTTTAACAAATGTTCCTGAGCAAGTGAATTTCCCCCTTCTTATATCATTCGGACATCACTTCGTATTGTCTAAAGCCAAGCGCAATTATCATGCTGCACTCCTACAGGGCACTTCAGATCCAGAAAAGGCTTTTGATCGAACTGCAAACTTGGAAGGCACACAAATCATCAACTACCGTGTGGACGATGCCGAGAAGTGGTCGGTGCTCATTGGCATCGCCCCCGGGAACCAGGAGCGGTGCGCAACCTCACCTTAGCAACCTTCAAACGGTTGCAGTCCCACACAACTTGGCGACTGTGCTTGGTGTGAGGTCAGGCAATAGATGAACAACTGGCCACAGTGACACGTTTTCCCCCCGTGTCCACAGGCCGCAGCTGGTGAAAGGGTTCATGCAGCTGTACTCAGTCGATCAGAAGCGAAGTCAGGCTCTAGAAGCACATGCAGCTGCATTTTCCACAATCAAGGTGCAGCTCCCCACTTCTCACTGGCAGCAATACTGCGTGCTCGCTGCATGCTCCTTCCGAGCCGAGTCGATGCCTCGATGTTGAAGCTACTGTCGAGTGTTGGACGACGTTGCAGTCGAGCTGGGCTCTGCTCCTGTGCCCTGCATGTGTGGCTCCTTCAGCTGCTCGTTGGCAAAGGCCTGTGGCTCGGTTGAAATCTTTCTTTCAAGCCAACAAGCGATGGAGCTAGTGTCGCAGGTACCTGGCCGTTCTGCACCGTCAACTGTCATTAGCTTCGCACAGAAGACATTCAATAATGGAACTTTGACCTCTAAGCTGCACGTCATTGAGCTTGGCGCTCCAGCAGGTGAGGCCCTGTGTGCGCCGCAGTTCCCTGTCGTTCCCTTTAGCCATGACTTACTTTCTTGTGCAGGGCTCGTCACTTTAGCCGGCTGGCATGTGTGCTCATGCAATAAGTTCACAACCTGTCAATAGCAAAAACGTGATACTCTTGCAGGCTCTCCGCCGCTGAAGAAAAATGCAGAGCTCTTTTTCCCACCAGAGTTCCAAGATGACTTCCCTGTGGCAATGCAAATAAGCGGGAAGTATGGTCTGGTTTACGTCATCACCAAGCTGGGTCTGCTGTTTGTGTACGACCTCGCCACAGCCACAGCGGTGAGTCTGCATCCAGTAAAGGCAGCATCAGGTGGCTGCATGCGGCTCCAGTGAAGCTGCGGTCTTGCCTTGCCACATGACGCACCAGTGTCTGCATGGGCTTGCTCATCGGTCCACCAAGCCCATTGCTGTCGTTCCTCCATCACGTGGCCCTGTGTGTCTCGCGACAGGTGTATCGCAACCGCATCAGTCAGGACCCCATCTTCTTGACAGTCAATTCCCCGACGACCGGCGGCTTCTATGCCATCAACAGGTCAGGGGTTCACTTGAATTGAAGCCCTTCTGCAGCGGACGAGTCGCTCCTCCCGCCTCGTTGTCTGTCCCGTCCTTCATTGCCAAGGATGCGACCTCGTCTCGATTCCTGCTGATGAGAAGCCGTTGGCCTTGGGCTTTCCTTTCCTCAGGCGCGGCCAGGTGCTGTTGGCGACCGTCAACGAGGCCACCATGGTGCCTTTCGTCAGTCAGCAGCTGGGCAACCTGGAGCTGGCGATGTCGTTGGCATCTCGCGGCAACCTGCCCGGCGCAGAGCCCCTCATCATCCAGAACTTTGACAAGCTGTTCAATCAGGGCCAGTTCAAGGAGGCAGCTGAGGCGGCTGCATCCTCCCCCCAGGTGGGCCCCCCGTCTCCTGGCCAAGCACTCGTACAGCCCACGACCCAGTCGCAGCGGCCCTGCCTTTTGGCGCCCTAGGTGCCTAGGCATGCGACACCGCAGTCTCTGTTCTGAAGCAATGCACAGTACTCCGATGCACTGCCTGTGTAGAGGCGGTGTTTCTTCACCTATGATACGATGATGCTTCCTGCACTACAAATCCAAAGACGAAATGAATACAATAGGTGAATTATCTGGAAGCGCATGCTGTGGTGAAATGGTGAAATCTCAACAAACGCATCTCACTTCTGCTGGTCAACAGTGCGTTCTCTTACACGACTTATGCACGGATTGGTAGAAAATTGATTTCGACTTGTTTCTGTGTGTCTGAAAGTTGAAGCTGCAGTCTTCATCATGTCATTGAGCTCTGGCAATGCCTGGTACCGAGGTAAAAGTGACAGGGGAGGAGAGCTTGACTCAAACGAAGTGAGGGTAAATACTTCGACCACGCTGAGCGTGACAGTTCTAGCAGCACCATGAGCACGTGAGGGGTGGCCTTGGATGAAGCCAGGCGGGGTATTCGATCTTACGGCTGCCCTCCTCTGCAGGGGTCCCTGCGCACACGGGAAACAATCGAGAAGTTCAAGCAGGTGCCGGCACAGCCGGGCACCACCAACCCGCTGCTTGTGTACTTCGGGACACTGCTGCAGCGCGGGCAGCTCAATGCCTTCGAGTCCGTCGAGCTGTCGCGCCTGGTGCTGGGTCAGAACAAAAAGGCGCTGCTGGATGGGTGGTTCAAGGAGGGCAAGGTACGCGGGGCTTCCCCAGCTCGCTCTGTGTTGGTGGTGCTTGGTGACTGGGGGCATGTCCTCCAACGAGCACCTGCTGTCTGCTGTCAGAAGATAAGCTCCTCGACTGATGTGCGACATGGTGCTAGCCAGGGCAGCTCACGACTGTATCCCTCTGGTCAAGTATTGCATCGCATTGCATGACCGTCACAGCAAAGTCACAGTGCTTAGTGGACAGATGTACACCTGTTGGTCTAATCCGGCTCTGTGTCAGGCAGACCCTCTGGGTGATTGTGGACATGTCGTGTTGTTATGTGCAGCTCTCCCCTTCGGAGGAGCTTGGGGACTTGTTCAAGGGGGCAGGAGACAACACAACCGCTCTGGCGTGCTACCAATCCACTGGGGCTACCACCAAGGTCGTGGAAGGTGCCTTCGTCAGCTGCCCACTCTCCCGTATTCTCTCAAATAACACTGCGACTGCACAAGCAGTTGATCCACAATGCAGCGCAAGTCTGCGGTGGGTGAATGCGCATGGCTTCGGGCAGTACACAATGTTAGAAGACAAGAGATCCGACGGCTAGGGCAGCTGACCTTATCCGCTTGTTCCTTGCTGCACAAAGCTTCGGTATTGAGCTCCAGCACAGCTCATTAAGGCGCCACCACGAAGACCTGGCCAGCCAACGTTCCAACCCCAACGATTCCGTAAACTTTTAAATCGACGAGAGCAGCTCTATGACCTTCCTGGTCGACAGCATGTCGAGCAGTTCGCTTCATATTATGCGCAGGGTTTGCGGCGACTGGCGACTTCGAGAACATGGTCAAGTACAGCACAGCGAACGGTTACAAGCCGGACTACATGTACCTCCTGCAGCGCATGATGATGGACAACCCAGAAGCCGCCGTTAACCTCGCCAAGATGGTCGCGCGGCAGCCGGGGCCCCCCATCGACCTGAACACAATGACAGATCTGTTTCTGCAGGTGACCTGTCCTGCTCACCTTTCCTGCAAATCGCAGAAACACAT
>JAULKR010098537.1:0-10563 GCA_032356305.1 Prasiola linearis | reverse complement strand
CGATCCTCGATCCGGTCTGCCGGGTAGGCACAACTCCCGACATTCGGCGCACCCGGATCATGCCGAATCAGTCGGAGAGACCGGGTACCGAGGGACCCGTTTTCGGCAACCTCCCAGCTGCAGCGTGTCCGCGCTCGGGCGTCAGCCGGCCCGAGGATCTCGCGAACGCCGGTGATAGCATCGCTCGTGGAGGACTCCGAACCGTGCCGACGATCGCCACCCTGCTGTTCCGCTCGGTCGTGCCGGGTATCGTGCTCGCGCTCGTGATCGGCGGGCTCGTGCTCGATGTTCTGATCGGCGAGCGGCTGGAGGACGACTTCGACTCGGTGCTCGCGACCAAGGTGCAGTCGCTGATGGCGCTCACCGAGCTCGAGAACGGTGTGCTCGAGCTCGAGCGCTACGATCAGGTGCTTCCGAACTACGCCGACCCGCACGAGCCGGACTACTTCGCCATGCTCGATCCCGACGGGTCGGTGCTGGCCAGATCCCCCTCCCTCGACGAGAGCGACTGGCTCGTCGCGCCCGATGACACGACGACGCGTGGCCACCGTGATCTCGTGCTCCCGGATGGGCGGCATGGGCGAACGCTGGATCGGCGCTTCGTCCCGACCGTGGACGACGAGGACGGGATAGCGGTGAGCGAGCCCTTTCCCGTCACGCTGCACCTTGCCGTCAGTCGCGAGCCGCTCGACGCGTTGCGCGCGAGTGTGCGCGTGGTGCTGATCGGGACCGGGCTTGCTCTGATCGCGGCGATCGTGTTGCTTGCCCGGCGCGGGATCGACTCGACGCTCGCGCCACTGGAGCATCTCGGCGAGCAAGTGGCGAGGCTCGACCCGGCGCGTCTCGAGCAGCGCCTCTCGCTCGAGCCGGGCAGCCGCGAGCTCGAGCGTCTGACGGCACGGTTCAACGAGGTGCTCGCGCGCCTGGACGCGGCCTTCCTCCGTGAGCGTCGCTTCTCGGCCGATGTCGCCCACGAGCTCCGTACACCGCTCGCCGAGCTCAAGACGCTCGGTGAGGTCAGCGCTCGCTGGCCGGACGATCCGGACCTGCGCCGAAGTTTTCCGGACGATCACGCCGCGGCCGTGGCCCGGATGGAGCGCACCGTCGCGACACTGCTCGCGCTCGCGCGCAGCGAGAGCAGTGTCGATGAGCTGGACGGGCCGGCGGACATCGTCGATCTCCTGCGCCGCACCACCGCGAGCGTGGCGGCGAGGGCGAACGAGCGCGCGCTGACGCTCCGCACGACGCTTCCCGACGAGCCTGTCGTCTGCGCCGGCGAGGCTCAGTGGCGGGCAGTGATCGGCAACCTGATCGAGAACGCCGCGGAGTACGCCGAACCGAACTCCGCCATCGAGACCATCCTCGTGCAGGCACCCGGGAACGGCGCGTGGCGCCTGGTCGTCTCGAACCGGAGCGACGGGCTCGCGGCTGAAGATCTGCCGCATCTGTTCGAGCGCCTGTGGCGGAAGGACACGGCGCGCCACTCCGGGCATCACAACGGACTCGGTCTCTCGCTGGTGCAGGCCTGTACCCGTCAGCTCGGCGTCGAGGTCCGCCCCGAACTCGGTCCCGACAGACGATTCACGATGAGCGTGTCGGGCATCGTCCCGTTGGCGCCGGAGAGTGCCTCGCGCGAGGGCGAAACGCCCCCCCGTTCGGCGTTCGCGTACCCGCTCTCCTGAGGCTCTCGGCGCCGAGCGGCAGGCGGTGGGCTCAACGAGGGGCGGCGCGCTCGGTCGGCTCGCGGGCAGCGCAGCTCGGGACGAGGTATCCGAAGCCGCGTCGCGTCTCGATCAGATCGGGAACGCCGACCGAGCGAAGCTTTCGCCGGAGCGTGCTGACGTGGGCCTCGAGTGCGTTGCGCGTCACCTCCCGCTCGGAAGGGTAGACGCGATCGATCAGCTGATCGTGCGTGAACACTTGATCGGGACGCCGCATCAGCACCTCGAGGAGCGTGAGCTCGGACGGCGTCAGCGCGAGCGTCCGTCCCTTCCAGGTCACGGTCCGAGCGACCGTGTCGAGCGCGAGCTCGTCGCGCCGGAGGATCGTGTCTCCGCATCGGCCACCCGTCCGTTCGCGCCGACCCAGCGCCCTCAGGCGTGACACGAGCTCGTCGAAGGCGAAGGGCTTGACCAGGTAGTCGTCGGCACCCAGATCGAGCCCCCGCACCCGGTCCTCGATCCGGTCCCGAGCGGAGAGGATGAGCACGAAGGTAGCGTCGCCTCGACGGCGTAGCCCGGCAAGGAGCTCGAACCCGTCGATGCCCGGGATCATCAGATCGAGGATGACGACGTCGTAGCCACCGGCACCCAGGAAGGCCTGCGCCTCGTGGCCGTCGCGCGCCTGATCGAGCACGAAGCCGCAACGGACGAGTCCGGTGCCGAGCGAGCGCTGGAGACTCTCCGAGTCCTCGACGAGCAACACCTTCATGGCCGACTCCATTTCCCGGGCGGCGACTATCGCACGATGGGGTGGTGCGGCGGTAATGGTGCTGCGCGCGGGTCGCGCCGTGCCCATCGCACGAGACGGGCCTGCCATGTCGGCCTGTCATCGAGCGAGGAGTGGCCGATGAACAGAGGCGGTCGTGACAAGTTCCTCGGCGTCGGCACGCTATTTGCCGAACCCGAGGATCGACGGAGGGCGCCTCCCGCCACGTGTCAGGAGCGATGCACGATCGCGCCGTCGGCAATGCAGGTCGGTACCCGAAGCGCTCGATACCGTCGAGACGCGCCTACTCAGCAAATCCTCAGATGGTGACGTCAATCTCGGCTCCACAGCCCTGCCGCAGAACCAGGAGATCGATGAGAGCCGTTGACAAGGTACGTGCGCGACGACCGGTGGCGTGCACGACGTGCCGCCACCCTCACCGAACGAGCCGACGTGTCGGTGCGCTCCTCGCGGCACTCCTCGCCACCGTCCCGGTCTCGGGTTCGTGCCACGCCGCCGAGGCACAGCCCGACGGCGTCACGGTCGCCTTCGTCGGCGACCAGGGCACCGACGAGAACGCACGCGCCGTGCTGCGACTGATCGCGGACCGTGGAGCCGATCTCCTCCTCCTTCAAGGCGACTTCGGGTACGAGCGCGGCAGCGCGACAAGATGGATCCGAAATCTCGAAGAGGCGCTCGGCCCGGACTTCCCGGTCCTCGGCGTCGTCGGCAATCACGAGAACCACGAATGGCCGATCTACCGCCGCTGGCTCGCCGCGCGGGTCGACGCGATCGACGCGCTCTCGTGCGAGGGAGACATGGGCGTCAAGGCGATCTGCTCGTTCCGCGGCATCACGATCGCGCAAGTCGCCCCGGGGGTGTACGAGGTCGGGGGCGTCGCGCCCGATGACGACTACGCCGGCTACCTCGAGCGGGAACTCGCGAACGCATCGAACCGCTGGCGGATCTGCAGCTGGCACAAGAACCAACGCGAGATGCAGGTCGGTGGCAAGGAGGACGAGGCCGGCTGGGCGGTGTACGAGGCCTGCCGGCGGGTGGGGGGAATCGTCGCGACCGGGCACGAACACTCCTACTCGCGCACGCATCTGATGAGCGACTTCCGCCGCCACGAGATCGTGCACCACGAGAACACGCTCGATGTCGGCCCGGGACGATCTTTCGCCTTCGTCTCGGGGCTCGGCGGCCACGCCATCCGCGATCAGCAGACCGACGGCGACTGGTGGGCGTCGGTGTACTCGGCGACGCAGAACGCCACTCACGGTGCCCTCTTCTGCACCTTCACCGGGATCACCGCCGACTGTCGGTTCGAAGACATCGCCGGCGCCATCCCCGATCGATTCTCGCTCGTGAGCCACAACGTGCCGGGCGACGGCAGGCCGCGCTCCCTCTCGAGCACGATAGAGCAGCACGGCGATCGACCGGTCACGAGTGGGGCCGGGGGCGCCTTCGGCCTGCTGGCCTTGCTCGCCGCATGGGCGGTCGGTCTGAACGGGTCCGTCGCACGCTCGCCGTAGGATTCCCGGCCGCCGAACTGGACGGACGGCACGATCGGGTGACCGGCAGCGGCACGCGAGGCCGCGCTCTATGGCCATGAACTCGGCACGACGCTCGGGACGAGACACACCGCGTCTGTCTATCGGACAGGTGCTCCCCGGACGGACGCTCTCAGTGAAATCTCAGACAAGAGGTCTACGGTCGCGCTCGCTCGCCGGACTCATCGAGCTTGCCCGTCGACCCCGCACCGCCGAATGGTGCCGGCCACACCGTCGCATCTGATGATCACTCGCCGTTCATGAACATGACTCTTCGCACCGATGAGGTGCTTCCCGAGCGCGCCCGGGACTCGGACCGGGAAGCGCTCCTGTCGAGACTGCACGTCCGGACTCTCGCGCCCGATGTCTCGATCGTCGTCCCCGCTCACGACGAGCAGTACAGCGTCGCGCCCCTGATCGAAGAGCTTCGGGATGTCTGTCGCATGCTGCCGTGCACCGAGGTGATCGTCGTCGACGACGGCAGCGGCGACGGCACGCTCGCCGCACTGCGCTGGGCGCGCCGGGAGATTCTCCCGACGCTGCGCATCCTCGTTCACGAGCGTTCCGCCGGGCAAAGCGCGGCGCTGCTGAGTGGTGTTCGCGCCGCGCGCGGTCGCCTCGTCGTGACGCTCGACGCCGACGGGCAGAACGTGCCGGGCGACATCCCGGCCATGCTCGCGCTCGCGCGCGAGCGGCCCGTCGGCGGGCACTACTGCATCGCCGGCCACCGCACCGAACGTCACGACACGCGCTCGAAGCGGCTGCAGTCGAAGGTGGCCAACGCTGTTCGCGCCACCATCCTGCGCGATGGCACGCCCGACACCGGCTGCGCGCTGAAGGTGATACCGCGCGACACCTGGCTCAAGCTCCCTGCGTTCGACCACATGCACCGCTTCCTTCCGGCCCTGGTGCAGCGGCTCGATGGCGAGGTGATCGTCCACCCCGTCCGCCATCGCCCCCGGCGGCATGACCGCTCGAAGTACGGAATGCTCGACCGACTCGGAGCCGGGCTCGTCGATCTCGTCGGCGTGCTATGGCTTGCCCGCCGCACCCGCACGACGTCCGTGGCAGAGCTCGAGCCGTGACGGCGGAAAAAGCGGCCTCACAACGGCGCACGTGGCCGATCCTGCTGCGCGGCGTACTCACCTTGCTCCTGCTCGCCGGCGCGTTGCGCGCACTCGCGTCGCTTCTACCCAGTACCGACACGTTGCAAGCACTGGGACAGACGGCGCTGCGCGGGGCGGGACTGCCATCGTTCGCCCTGTTCTTCGCCGCCGGTACGCTCCTGAGCGCCGTCGGCGTATCGCGCCAGAGCGTGGCGCTCGTCGGCGGCTATGCATTCGGCGCGCTGACGGGCACCTTCGTGACGCTCGGCGCGGTGACGCTTGGTGCGGCGCTCGCCGCCGAGACCGCCCGGCGGATCGGTCGGCCCCCGCTCGAAGCGCGGTTTCCGCAGCTCGTCGACTCGCTCGATGGCTGGAGCTCGGAGCGGGTGTTCGCACGCACCCTCGTCGTTCGCCTTTTCCCCGTCGGCAGCAACCTCCTGATCAACGTCGCCGCCGGCCTTGCCAGGGTAGAGCGCCGGGCCTTTCTCGGCGCCTCCTTCCTCGGCTTCGTCCCGCAGAGCGTGGCGTTCGCCGTGGCCGGTGACGGTGTCGAGGCCACGAGCCTCGCCTCGATCGCGCTCGCCGTCGTGCTACTCGGCCTGTCGATCCTCGTGGGGCTCGGCTTCGGACGCCGGTCGGATGGCTGACGTGAGCCTCTCCCGGGACGCGCCCCCCCCGTCGTTCACCGATCGCGTCCACCGATACCTGCCGCTCGACGAGGCCCACGCGTTCCGCTGGATTCTCGGACTCGGCACGGTATTGATCCTCACCGGACTCGGACTCCGCGACCCCTGGCCCGCCGACGAACCGCGCTTCGCGCAGGTCGCCCGCGAGATGGTCGAGAGCGGGCAGTGGTTGTTCCCGACGCGCGGCGGCGAACTCTATTCGGACAAGCCGCCGTTGTTCATGTGGATGATCGCCGCGCTGTACTCCTTGACCGGCAACCTGCGCGTGGCCTTCCTGCTGCCCTCGGGTCTGGCCGCACTCGGCACACTCGCGCTGGTGCACGATCTCGCTCGCCGCTGGTGGGACGTGCGCGTGGCGAACCGCGCGGCTCTGCTGCTGCTCGCCACGCTGCAGTTCATGTTGCAGTCGAAAAGCGCGCAGATCGACATGACCGTCACGTTCTGGATCACGCTCGGAGCCTGGGGGCTGCTCCGCCACCTCGTTCGAGTCGCACCGAAAAGGAACGACCTGCTCGCCGGATCAAGTGCCGGCACCGACTCCGCGGCAACGTTCCGATCGAGCTACCACGCCTACCTGCTGGGCTGGTTCGCGATGGGTCTCGGCGTCATCACCAAGGGCGTGGGGTTTCTGCCGATGCTGCTGTTCGTGCCGTGGATCGCGCTGCTCGTCATGGGTCGGGAAGACGGTGCGCGGGCCACGCTCGCGCGGCCGTCGATCGGCTTGATCGCGGGCATCCCGCTGTTCGTCGCCGCGATTGCGCTGTGGCTGGTGCCGATGCTGCTCACCGTCAGCGACGACCCCTCTCTCACGGCGTATCGCGACGACATCTTGCTCCGCCAGACCGGCGAGCGCTACACCGACAGCTGGGCGCATCGCTCGCCCTGGTACTACTTCCTCGTCTCCGTCATCCCGCTGTTCTGGTTGCCGACGACGCTGCTCCTGCCGGCGCTCGTGCGCCCTTGGGCGGCCGCGGCCCGCCGGCGTGACCCTCGGGTGCTGCTGCCTCTCATCTGGATCTCGCTCGTCGTGCTGTTCTTCAGCGCGAGTCCGGGCAAGCGCGGGGTATATGTGTTGCCCTGCGTACCGATGCTCGCACTTGCCGCCGCCCCGTTTCTCGACGACGCGCTCTCGCGCCGATGGGTCGCGCCGGCTCTGCGCCTCTTGCTGAGTCTGCTCGCCGCGCTGCTCCTCGGTCTCGGCGTTGCGGGACTGCTCGGTCTCGAGGCGGCACGGGCCGTCGAGCTTCGAGAGGGCATCCGCCCTTGGAAGCTCGTCGGAGTGGTCGGTCTCGTCGCGGGCCTATCGGCGTGGCTCTGCGCGCGCACGCGAATCCCCCTCGCGTGGTTCGCCTTCGTCGTGCCGACCTGGCTCCTCTACTCGAGCTGGGGCTATCTGATCGCCAACGAGGGGCGAACGCCCGCGAACGTCTACCGCGGCGTAGAGCAGGCGCTCGTCGACGCAGAGCGCTCGACGGACATCGAACTCGGCCTGGTGGACTTTCGCGAGCAATACCTCCTGTTCTCGCCGTACCCGCTCACGCACTTCGGCTTCGCGACACCGCTCGAGGCGGAACTCGCCGAGGCGTGGCGCTGGATCGGAGAAGCGCCCGATCGCTACCTGCTTCTCGCCGACGGCTATCCACTTGCCTGCTACCGACCGGAACGGGCCCGGCCGGTGGGACGCGCGCACTCGCGCGAGTGGCGCCTCTACGACGCGAGCGCACGGGCGGACCGCTGTGCGGCTCCAAGCATGCCGGTGTCCCGGTTTCACTACGCGCAGGACGGCGCGTTGCCGGTGATGCACGGGCATTGAGTCGCGGCGCGCTGTTTGCCGGCGTGTTCGTGCAACGACCGAGGGTTGGCCAAAGCGGTCGCCGGCTCGGCAGCCGAGCCACGCTCATCGACAACCGACCGATCCGGCAACCCCGAGGGCACTGCCATGTTCGACCTGATCATCGCGGTGATCGAACGGAGCGGCTACGTGGGCATCGCGCTCCTGATGTTCGCCGAGAACGTCTTTCCGCCCATTCCCTCCGAGCTGATCATGCCGTTCGCGGGGTTCGTCGCCGCGCGCGGCGATCTCTCCGTGATCGGCGTCACCGTCGCGGGCAGCGTCGGCTCGCTCGCCGGCGCCGTAGTCTGGTATGCCGTCGGCCGCTCACTCGGGATCACACGGCTCAAGCGCTGGGCAACACGGCACGGGCGCTGGCTGACGCTCGCGCCGGAGGAGATCGACCAATCGAGCGCCTGGTTCCGCCGCCGCGGCCCGCTCGCCGTCCTGCTCGGACGCCTCGTGCCCGCGGTCCGTACGCTGATCTCGGTGCCCGCCGGCGTCGCGGGCATGGCATTGGCGCCATTCCTGCTCTACTCGAGCATCGGCACCGTCGCGTGGACGACGGTGCTCACGCTTGGCGGACGCGCCCTCGAAAGCCGTTGCGCCGAGATTGCCGCCTGGGTCGATCCGGTGTCGAGCGTTGTCGTCGCGACGCTGGTTGCGCTCTATCTCTACCGCGTCGCGACGTTCGAGCGACGGTGGCCACAAAAGGAGGAGCCGGTCGACGAACACGTCCCGGATGTGCCTTCATGCAAGGTTCAGGATCGGCGAAAGTGATGTCCCGCATTCGATACAGAGAAGCGTCGCGTCGGCATCGAAGCCGAGAACGCGCCAGGCGAGGACGTCCCCGAGCATGACTCCCGATCGAAGCGCGATGCTCTTTCGTCGCTCTCCACTCGACAGAAGCTCATCAGCGCTCGAACGTTGCGGGTGGACTCGTGGACGAGCTCGCGATGCTCCTGCGAGTGTCGTGCGCGAGGCGATCGTGGCGCGCTATCGCGCCGCCATGTGCGCACCGCAGGCGGCGCTCTGATGTCGCGCCTCCCCGAAGGCGCCGCCGCCCCCCCCGTTCGGGTGAGCGACGACGAGGCGCCGTTCGTCCGCCGGGACATCGTGCTGTACGCCACGACGGTGCTGTCGTGGTCGGCGTCGTGGTACGCGCTGAAGATCAACTCGAGCTACTCGGTCTCCCCGCCGGTCACGATCTGCTGGCGCTTCTCGCTCGCCGCCGTGCTGATGCTCGGGTTCGTCGCACTGTCGGGCGGGCGGTTGAAGTTCGACGCACGCACGCATGGCACGTTCGCGCTACTCGGGGTGTTCATGTTCTCGACGAACTTCATCTTCTTCTACTACGCCTCGACGATGCTCGTGTCGGGACTCCTGGCCGTGGTGTTCTCGCTCGCCTCGGTGGTCAACATCGCCATCGGCGCGTTCCGGGGCGATCTCGCCGGTCCGCGCCGCTGGTTCGGCGCGGCGCTCGGCGCCGTCGGCATCGCACTGCTCTACGGGCCGGCACTCGCGGCGGGAGGCGGCGGACTCGGCCTGCTGCTGTGCGTGCTCGGCACGGTGTCGTTCTGCATCGGCAACCAGATCAGCCAGACCTTGAGCCGACGCGCGCTGCCGGTGATGTCGGCGTCGGCCTGGGGCATGGTCTACGGCGCGCTCTGGAGCGCATTGCTGTCGCTCGCGGGCGGCTACCGCTTCGTCTACGACAGCGCGCCGGGCTACACGGTGTCGCTCCTGTTCCTGACCATCGTCTCGACCGTGATCGCGTTCTGGGCCTATCTGAACCTCGTGAGTCGCATCGGCGCGGGGCGCGCGGCCTACGCGACGGTGATGTTTCCGGTGGCCGCGCTGCTGCTGTCGACGGCGCTCGAAGGTTACGCCTGGACGCCGCTCGCCGTGCTCGGCGCCGTGCTCGCACTCGTGGGGAATCTGTTCGTGTTGCGCAGCGCCCGCCGGCGAGGCAAGGCGCCGGCGGCGGCGGCGGCCGTGCCGTGAGTTTCACAAGGTCAGGTTTCACACCGTCGATGGGCGCACGGCGACATGGGCGATGCGATCAGCCGATGCCTGCCTTTCGGAAGTGCAGCGCTTTCACCTGCTCGGCCAGCTCCGGAACCGGGCCTTCCACGACCAGTCCGGGCACCACGCTCCGGATCGGCAGGGCATTCACCGCTCCTGCGGGCACGCCCCACTCGGCGTACCAGTCGCTCAACTGTTCCGAGGACGACGCGTACACGATGCGTCCCATGCCAGCCCAACCGTGCGCCGCCGAGCACATCGGACAGTGCTCTCCGGAGGTGTAGACGGTCGCGCCCGAGCGCTCTTCGCCACTCGTGTTGGCGAGCGCCCAGTGAACCAGCTCGATCTCGGGGTGTCGTGTGGGGTCACCGCAACCGGTTCGGTTGCGAGCCTCCGCGAGCACCGTGCCGTCCGCGGCGACCAGCACGGAACCGAAAGGATCGTCGCCGGCCTCGAGCGCCTCGGTCGCGAGCTCCAGGCAGCGTTCCAAGTGCAGGCGGTCAATGTCGTTCATGCGGCACATCTCCGGTCATCGTGCACTCGTGCGTATCCCGAACGGCCGTCGGTCCGAGCGCCGTGTCGCGGATCATTCTCGCACGGGAGGTGCGCGTGACAGTTCCCGAACCGCGCGCCCCGGAAACGCGCGGATACGAGATTCGGGGACTCTTCGTGCCGTCCGACGGCACGGCGCCCGACCGTCCGGAGATCGTTCTCGTCGATGGCTCGTGACGCCTTGGCGACGGCGCCTTGATCAAGGCGCCTGCATCCGCTCTCCCGCCATGTCCCTCACTCCCTATTGCGAGACTTCTGAGCAGATGCCCCTGATATCCGCACATTCACTGTCCTGACGAAGTCGGCTCGCGAAGTCGGCTCGGACGTGGCCGAGCGCGGGCGGTGACGCTCGAAGGCCGCGGGCAATCGCAATTTCGAACTCT
>JAULKR010098426.1:0-10566 GCA_032356305.1 Prasiola linearis | reverse complement strand
GTGTGTGTGTGTGTGTGTGTGTGTGTGTGTGTGTGTGTGTGTGTGTGTGTGTGTGTGTGTGTGTGTGTGTGCACGTAAAGGTGCTTGTGCTCTTGCTCGTGTGATACATTTGTTCATAGCAGCATGTCATCACTGAGTGCAAGATAGCTCATTGAACTGAGAGGAAGCATTCGCATCAGCATCACATGGCAGACCGTGTTGTACGAAGGCAAGGCTGTGAGATGGTCATCACAGAGCTGCAACAATGATAACCAGCCAGCGTTTTGTTTGCACGTTTGCCCACAGGGTGCAATTGCGAACACGAGGAAAACAAGAGGAAGATGAGAAAGCGTATACATGGCATGGCTTTGATATCTTGTCCTTCCTTGGATGCTTTTTCAAAAATTCTGCTTAATGTGCGCTGCGCCTTTTAAAACCAACAGGTGGATGTTTCAAAACGATTGGGGTGTGGAGCCGATGGCGACCTCAGTATCCGTCGCCACGTGTACTTCCGGGGCCTGAATTGGAGTGCCCTCGAGGATGGAACGCTGGAGGCGCCTGTGGTGCCACCTGCCATGGACCCTCTGACATCCCCCGTCGCGGACGCACCCAGGTGCGGAATGCATCTTGAATCAACAGACGTAGTTGGGACGTGTGTCGCTGTGAGATTCCTTCCGAGGCTACGATTTTTGAAATGTGGGTTGGCTGTGTTGCCGGCTTTCTGGACAGAATCAGATTGGAAACACAGGGTAAGACAATGGACACCGCAGGCTCCCTAGCCTGCTGACTACAGGCAGATCAATCAGTGGCAGTGTGAAGGGGCATACAATGCATATGTCGCAGGCACCCTCGTTCTAATCGAATTGGAAACACAGGGCAGGAAAGGACACTGCGGGCTCCCTAGCCGCTGACTACACGCAGAGTGCCAACTACACGCAATTTCGGTGCTGCTGTTACAAGGGCACATTGGTGCAACGACACCCAAAATCCGCCATGATATCAACAGGAGTTGGCACAGAGGGCTCCCCCAGCCTGCTATCTGCAGGCAGAGCAGATTCGGTGCTGTTGTCGCAAGAATACAGTTCACACTGTACAGAGATATATGTTGTCATATTAAACAATGTACATGCAGGTTTCCAGAGCCACCGCCACCACCGCCATTCCAAGGCAGCCGCAAGGATCCCAACCGCAAGGCGTGGCGCGACCTGTGGCAGTGGATCGACGCGCCACTACGCCCCCAGCCCACTAGGCCGCGCGTGTCCCCCGATGTCGCACAGGCGGCGGCTGACGCCTTCGACCTGCAGCCGTGGCACAGGAAGGGGGCGCCTCCCCGGCACTTGTCCTCAGTGCCTCATGCGCCCGCCTATGAGTCATCCCCATCCCCACGCAGGGCGGCACCAAGCCATACGTCTGACAGGTCGTCCCAGTCAGCAGGACAGCCTGTCACGGCGATCGGATCACGTGACGGCAGCGCCGGCACAGCGGAACGCAGCCGCGGGGTCGTATCGGCGAGGCCACCGCCTCTGTTGCTCCCCTCGCAGCCAACCAGAGAAGAGGGCCGACCTCATGACGGCAGCGTCCACTCATCCGACAGGGCTTTGCAGCGCATGAGCAGCCTGACTCCTGATGACGGAGGTCACCTCCTTGCTGCTGCCCCTACGGTGTCCGCAGCCGACACACACCTACGTCAGCCTGAGCACCTCCCCGTCAGCGCCAAGCCAGCGAACGAGACGAGCTTCAGCCGCAGCCACTTGCTGCGCTTACAGAGCCAGCGCCCCGTCAGCGGTCCCGCGGCCTTCATGCAGCCGTCGCCCGTCCGCTTGCAGCCTTCACCGCCACCACCGCCACCTGACACTGACAGTCACGCCACCGGCGAGGAAGCCCTGCCAGTCAGAAGGCCCGATGTACACGACAGCGCCCGTCGACTGACATATGACAGCCTGGCAGGCTCCCCCCACCGACCGCAACTCCCCCGCAGCGCCGGTGTTGTCGCGGGTGGTGCCCTGTCGAGTGGCGAGAGACCGGCGTCGCTGCAGCAGGTGCAGTGGTGGCGCGATGCCTCACAGCGTGCACAAAGTGCCTCCAGCGCACACAGCGCAGCTTCCCTCGGTCCTCATGGCAAGGTCGCCTCTGCTGTGTCAGCGACTGAGACGGCGGCAGGTTCACCCACTAGAGGGCGTAGAGCCACCGCTCCTGTCAATCCTGCAGCAACAGCACTCCGGCATCATTCCCCCGACAACGCCTTCCGCAGCACCCAGGATGCGGCTAACCGCACGGCACAAGTCTCCGAGAGAGACCTGCCGCCACATCTGGCAGAGGAGCTTGCTTCTGCCCGTCGGGCTTGTCGAGCTCGTCTGGCAGGAGGTGAGCGCATGGAGGATGCGGACGCGAGGCCATGGCGCAGGCTGTCCAGTGAGTACGGCAGGGATCTATCTCTTGACAGACAGTCAGCCAGTCATCGAGCCCTCTTCCCACCCCCAGTCAGCCGCGCCCGCCCAAGCAGCAGCGGCCACCCCAGCAACCCCGACGCTGCAAGGTCCGCTGCTCCAAGGCCCCCCCGACCCAGTCTCTCCCGCCGCGGCAGCTCCCGCAGCAGCAGCGGCATCGACGAAGCGCTGGCAGCGGCGGCATCTCGGCAACCTCCGGCAGATGGCGCACGAAGCGGCGACGCCAGTGTCAGCGCAGCTGTGCCACCGAAAGACAGCGGCAGGCTGCAATTGCCGCATGGCAACGCTCACAGCAGCGGTGGGGCTGTTGGCGTTGGTCGTGACCACAGGCTACAAGACTTGGACTGGCAGCGGCGCAGGCCTAGCAGCACACACAGCCTCGGGGGCTTCACTTCTGCAGCAATCCTGGAACCAGCTTTCTCGGGATCGAGACATGCTCACAGCTTCGTGAACACCAGCAGTGGTGTGAGTGAAGTCAGGCACCCCTCACTACGACGTAGCCGTGACATCTTCCACTCATCGCAATCAGCCCCAGCGCCGGGGCAAGCGCCTCCTCGCTTCCCTGGCTCAACACTGCTCGATGAATTCCACTCGCCCCTGCAAAGCGGGTTGCACGACATGACGTCAGGTGTGTGGTTCTGTCCTGGCAGCAAGGACCTCAGCCGATCCAGTGACACTGTCTGTGAGAGGCTGATTTGAATGCCTTGACTGCATTGTTGTTCCTGCACATTGCTGCCACGTGGGCCTCGTGCTGATTCAAGATCGTGCTTTTTCCGAGACACCACAATGATGCTCTGTATGAACCTGCCCTGGATTGCTCAGTCTCGCGATGGCTGTCACGATGTACTTTTAGCCGGTTGCCCTTGGCGCAATTGTCGACGAGTCACAGTATTGTTGAGATGTATGTGCGCCAATTTTCCATCTCACTCAACTACGTGCGATGCAGACAATGTATTGTGTTTACGTTGAAGCTTGTACGATCTCAATAAGGGATCTTCCTCGTTCACTGAATGTTGCTTGTGTGTGTCTGTGTGAAAGGAGCCAATGAGCGGTCGAGACAAAGCGAGGCGTCAAATACCTTGACACCTCAACGAGGGTACCCTCGACACCTCCACCAGCAACACCACCAGCAACACCAACACCACCACCACCACCAGCAGAAGCAGCAGCAGAAGAAGCAACACCAGCCCAAGACTCCTAGTCGCGAGGTGCCCCTTCACGAGCAGATTCGGCGGCAGCAGCAGCAGCAGCAGCAGGCTAGGGAGCAGCAGCAGCATGTCGATGAGGCGGCAAATGAAGCCGATGACGAAGCGTTGCTTGGTGAGCAGCCTTACGTGGTGGCCAAACCCGTGGCAGAGGCCCAAGACGCGATGGCCAAACTCAGAGAAAAGGCCCATCAGCTGTCAGACGCCGTCAGTCACTCACCGACCAACGGCGGCCAGATCCTGCAGTCGCAATCCAAGAACGACCGCAATCGCCAATTGGACATCGGCAGTCCGCTGAATAGAGACATCGGCAACTTGCGACACGCCACTCTACCGAACGCATCGATGTCACCTAGCTCTCCTGGGACGTTGCGACCGTTGGTCTCTTCACCTGTCATTCTTCGCAATACTTCAGTCCACAGCAGTCCGGGGTTTCGGTCAGATTCGCCTGACAGGCATGCAGCTGTGGCATCATGTGGCCGACACTCAACCAACTCCACCTCATCGAAGCGGCAGCTCAGTTTTTACAACGGCACGCCTTTGTTATGAGTGCCCTTTGTGCACCGTGTGACACTATCTGCTGTTGCTGCTACCTGCTAGTAGCGCAGGCCACATCTGTATTCTAGATTAAATGCTGTATGACTCCAAAGGCGAGGCACAGTATTCAAAACCCACATGCATCATCGCTCACGCTGTGATACTGTCTTTATTGTCTTTTACAGTCGTTTACCAGAGCGCAAGCAAAGTACGCTCTTCGCTGATCTGTCAACATGTGATCACATCACGTCTGAGTCTGAGCACTAGTGATCGCTGAATGCGGCTTGGGCATACAGAATACAGATGTATTCTGAATTGTATTTGACCGGCACTCCTCCTCACACGGCCCGTACATGTTACTTATAAGCATCCTTTGAAGCAGAGAAGTGAGGATCGCAGACTAACGTTCTGATTGGACAACCCCTGCCGCATTCACAAATTTTTATAAGAATTTAATTAAATGATGTGAATCTTATGACATCATATCAGTCATGGTATGTTGCTTGTACTATCACAAGCAATGCCACCCGAAGCCGGACACCTCAGAGTTTTGATAACCTGCTCCCGACTTCTGTTTAGCTACCACCCTTTGACGGCGTGGGGACCCTAGACAGGTTGCTGCAGTCAAGTGCATGTTCGAGAAGTCGATTGTTTACGTAATGAACCGAGTACCGAGTGAAATCGATTGACCCGCCTGATCTAATTTGATTATCCGTAACGTAAGTATACATTCACACTCGATTGATAGACAACGTACTCCGTAAAGTAATAGGCAACTATTGACCAATTAATATCTGACGATCTGTGAAATCGAGTCTTCGTGAGAAAAAAAATTCTCACAGCTATATCCATACTAAGCGTCCTTTTTCATAGAGAGGTAGCACTTTTATATCATCTGCACGGTAGCTCGTGCCACATTGAACGTCTGAATGTCGAGTTTAACGATGTCAAAAAATCTTCAAGATTGTCAGACAGCCCGTTTGATGTGTCATTTCGTTTTCAAGTTGCGGAGACAATTTTATGGGTGTGACAAGTCTGAATTATTTCCAGCATTATGACGCTGATTTCCCAAACTACAGCAAATGAAACCCCCCCTCAGATCACTATCAATCAATTGTTCACCGCCTCTGGAATCAATTCGGTATACTGATAGAATAACGTAACCCGATTGTGGCGATCGAGTAGTCGCTCAAGGGCGGGTCTCACCAATTCTTAAACATCTCACCGACGCATTGAAGCTGTTACACACTCATCATATGGTACATAGTATTATAGTTCACCTTCGAATGTCTCTCGTCGTCGAGTGCTTTGCATAGTGCTTTGTACCGGCTTGTTCGCCTTGCGAAACGCTGTTCTTACACATAGCCCGAGCAGCCGTGTTCTCGTATTCAGCCCAAATGTGTTGTTAAAGCTCATCATGTCTTGTGGGAAAACCCTTATCTACCGAAGGAGAATGGCGCGATGATAAGCTGACGATGGCCCACATGGCAAGACGCTGCTTGCATAAGTATCTTCAACCACTTTTAAAGTAATTGAGTAATTGCATCCAGGATGATCTTCAATTTTGAAGCCCTAGTTGCGCTATTTGCGTTGTGAGACATCGGTTGACAAAGTTCGAGTGATTTTGTTATGCAAGTGCCGGTCTCCACGTCAAAAAGCTATGCATTACATTGTAACGTGTCCTATGATTTCATCTCCTCAGCCTCATGTCAGCTCCAAACTTTATGCTTGCCAGATGCTCAGCAATTACATATTGCCATTGGATGATTTGTCGATGCATGATACTCTGACCTTGTCAGCTGATGTCTCACAGCGCGCAAAGCGCAACTAGGGCTTCAACAATTCCCTGAAGGTCACGGCATCACCAAGCCTCCCCATGAATTAGTTATGTGCGTTGCTGTCAATCTGCCATGTTTGACGATCTATCATTACAAGTTGACTGGTAGCGCCATTTCCTTTAACAGATTGACGAGTCGATGGCCTGGAAGGGCATTGGTGTCGCATCCGTGGCCACTGCTCGGGAGAGGGATGGTCAAAATCCAGTCACCTCGTCACCACCCCAACAGTCGTACATTGATTTGGTGCCACTTCTAGCCACTACAGTCTTGCAAACTAACTGGCGCAGCTCCTTGTCTCTGGGCAGCGGGAAGTCTCTTCTAAGTCGACACAGGGGGACCCCGTACTGCCCGGAGACGTGGAGCCGCGCCAATTAGTCTTGAAGAATGTAGTGGCTAGTAGTGCTCCTCATGAGGACTGATCAGTCGACTTAGCGGAGACACTTTCTCGGGCGGAGTGTGGCATCATCATGCAGCAGCTGTGCTTGAGGCTACTAGTAGCTGCCTTTGTCCTCCAAGTAGCGTTGGATATCCCATGGGAGTCCGTAAAGAAGATTATCTGCCTCACCCATGTCGAGCACGGATGCAATATCACAAGCCCATCACTCTTTGCTCCCTACAATCGTTTAGCAGTTACTCTCTGACGGCGTGGGGACCCAAGACAGATTGCTGCAGGCAAGTGCTTGACCAAGATTCAAGTATTTGTGTAATGAAAATATCAACATTTGCTATAATTATCTACACTCGATTAATTATTCGACCGTACTCCGAAAAATGACATGCATATATTGATCAATTAATTTGTGGCTAGCTGTAATTTTGAGTCTTGTTGAACAAAATACTTACAACTATATCTCTACTAAGCGTCCTTCTGTAGAAAGAGGTAGACGTCTAAAGCAATTGCACGTTAGCTTGTGCCACATTTGAACGTCTGAATATCAAGTTTTAAGATGTCAGACAACGTAAGAATTCCAAGATTGTCAGACAGCCCGTCTTATGTGGCTTTTCGTCTTCAAGTTGCATTGACAATTCGAGAAGTTCGACAAGTCTGAATAAAGTCAATTAGTTACCCCTCAAAACACTTATTGAACTAATTTGAGAAATAATTAACACTCGAGTAATTGCTCAAGGGCGGGTCATTGCGTCACCCTATAATTCTGTTATCATGGTGAAGACAGACATATTTGCAGACAATTAAAGGATGCTTGAAGGATAGCTAACATACATTGCACATGGCCTCTTTGTACATGCCCAGATATTTGACAGAAGCCATTCTAATTTCACAGCAAATGCCAAGATGTGAGTTTGCATTGCAGTCAGCTGCTGTCAGAGACTTACTGGCATGCTGTTTAAAAGATATACCTTATGTTCCATCTCTACGATTTGCCTCTAGCGCTTCTGTCAGTAAGTTGATGACACGTTCAATGCAATACAATTAGTGACCCTCGTTGCACGGGAAGCAGTTTCAAGCCAGAAGTAGAAAAGGTTTTACTTGTGAACATATACTTGACTGGACGAACACCTCATCAAGTCAGGATCCTACGTTGATATTTCCTTTCATGTGCTCAGTTTTCTATCTGCTGCTCGAGCAATCAAAAATATTCCAAAGTCTTTGAGGATGATGTGTGTGCGCCAGTGATGTTTGGAGTGTTACTATTGTGAGAAAGGCCGGGTGTTGCGATGGAGGGTGCACTGGTTATCACCATGGTTGCATGCCTTGCCTATTGCGCATCCCAGCCCTGTCAGGTTTCGAACCTTTTTGCTTTGCAAAGTACCGCAGGCGAAGTGTAGTACTTCTGCTTTGGGAAAAACTGCAGGCGAAGGCTCATTGGTCCCAGCTGTACCGCGGCAAGCCACGGGAGGTCATGGAGTGGCCGAAGCGCTTCAGACGGCTTATGAACGACATCAGGCAGTACAAACCGGACGTCCTCTGTCTTCAGGTGTGTCAGTGAGGAAGGGTGGAGGGTTGAAGGTACCCAGGTCAAATTTAATCAAGTCAAAGGCAGTCAAACAGACAGTTGCCGCTTCGTTTGCTCGTCGTCTCCTTTGTCTTTGCTCGTTGTCACTCTACCTTTCAACCATTGTGACCAATTTGGAAATTTGTGTTTTCGAGATCTGTTTTGGTCTCGTAGCAGCCTCCCTCAGAGTCTCGAAGCACGATGCTAGCCTCACTGCAGTACTGACTGCAGGATGACTAACTGAACCTTCTGATTGCATTGATTGGGTCCGTCTCGTCCAGAGATGCAACGACACCCGTCTGGTGATTTGTACTGGTAGCTCAGCTTCACGTTCACGTTCGTCCACAGCCGCACTGGTGCTGATGGATTGTTGCGCTGCAGCATTAAGCACACTTGCGGGAACATGCCCTACAAATTTTATTTGCGAATTTTAGGCTATCGTACATAGTCACACTCATTCTTGAATCAATCGCAGCTTCTGATTCACCGAACCAACAATTTTGGGCATGCTTTGCCTCCATCAAGCTCTACAGATTTGAAAGAGAATCGAGAGAGAAAGTGAAGGTTGCTTTGTTGTAGCCTCATTGACCCCATCGTGGTGAAATTGTCAAACATTTCATCGACATATTGAAGTCATCATACACCGATATGTAGTACTTTAGTTCCCCTTTGAAAGTCTCTCGTTGTCAAGTGCTTTGCACAGGGCTATGTGCTGGTTTGCTCGCCGTGCGAGGCGCAGTTCTTGCATGTAGCCCCAACAGCCATAAGCTCGTATTCAGACCGAAATTACAGCTTGGCATGTTTCGTGGGAAGACCATCTATTAGCGAAGGAGAATTGTGCGATGATAAGCTGAGGATGGCCTACATGGCAAGACGCTGACCGCAATCATTAGCATGCTTGTTCCAAATTTATGATTCAGTTAATTGCCACCAAAACGGTCGTCGCTGAGAACAATGTAGGTACGTCCATTCATTACACTTCCATGCTACTGATCAGTCGTACACTTTCAGCTCCTATAGCGATTCTGACTCAAACGCATCTTGTTCGCGTCAACCTTGAAGTCGTGATCGATTTCGTGGCTGTGAAGGTAATCACAGTCAGACAACGGGTTTGAGGTCATCGCCCGCGTCGCTTCTCTGTAGGGGCCCTTGCCCCCCTTACGCTTCCATAAAGTCGTTCCATGTGCAGGTCCGGGAAGACAAGGATCAGGCAATCCTTGAAAGAAAGCTGGGACAGCTGCAAAAGATGAATGATAGGTTTGCCGACCCTGGTTCGGAGATATGAACAAGAGGTTCGGAAACGTGGACAACCTTAAGGAGCTGGCGCGGGTGAGGGGTCATCTCCTTGATTGAAGCAATCCATCGCCATGGCCACCACAAATTGCAAACACATTCTCCTCCCTAGCGCAAGTCTTTCACCCACTTATCATCTGGTGTAATCATCTCTAGTCAATACACAGCGTTGTATTCATCACTATGCAAATTTCTGTTGCTCCCATTGCAAGTAACGAAGATATCATGTGTTTTGGTCGTCGCTCGGTATGCAACTCCGATGACAATGACGTCTCTAACAGACTATTGCATGTCGTTGCCCACGCCGGGTTGGGATCCCCCTAGTGGAAGCTACGTATATGATAGGTTACGGTGCGTACATCAAGTGTAGGCTTACATCAAAGATCTCCTAGGCATTCATGGCTCTGTGTGCCACCTGCGATGAGGACTGAGAGCAGGCCGATAGAAACCTTCTACATGTAGCAACTAGTAATAACTAGCGGTGTAGCGAATTGGCGGCCACGTGGCGACGGACGCCAGGGACGACTGAAGCCGTGCATCACTAAACCCTACATAGTATCTCGTGGGGATTCGCGGCAACACGACCACTGTGCATGATTGGCGCTCATCCATGGTCATTGCTCTGCTGCTCATGTACACTAAGGGAGAAGCTGCACAGGCATTTGCATCAACAACAGGGTCAACAAAGCGAATGAAAGTGATCAGCTAATGTAGCACATCAAGGGAAGAGCATCGCCTCAATTGGTCGAAAAGGACAGCAGAGTCTGACACACCGTACCTGACACACCGTACCTGAGTGTCATCTGAGAAAAAACCTTCTGAGGTTGACAGACAGACAAACAGACAGCCACGAGACCATTTTGACAGCCTCCAGCAACTGAGGAATCTGCAGAGGGTGCTGACAGATGCACCTGCGTGGATGACCAGATGTAATCGACGGTCTTTCCGCCGGTGGATGCTTGGTACGTTGAGAAATTGGCTTCAGCACCCGTGATGCTCTCATAGGCGCTGACTAATTGCAGCGGGTGCCTTACGTAAAGGTCGTGGGAACCAAGTGACCGCCTACCCATCGCAATCTCTACTTCAGCAGCCGGCCACACCTGGCAGCAACACAGCTGATGTACGTGATTGCAGATCAGTGTCCTTTGCGATGTTGACGATGTTGAGCTTTATGCCATCGAGAAATGACAATCAATCTTCGTTTTCTCCTCGCAAAGCAGTCTGCAACTTGAGTACCTGACTAAGTAATCCTGGATTGCTCAATTTGCATGTGCACGTCGTGTCAAATTAAATGTGCAAGCAGACCCCCCTC
>JAULKR010098315.1:0-10568 GCA_032356305.1 Prasiola linearis | reverse complement strand
ACACACACACACACACACACACACACACACACACACACACACACACACACACACACACACACACACACACAAACGATCACACACTCAACTTGATACAGGATACCCACAGCAAAAGGCCAACAGTCAGGCAGGAAGGCAGACGACTGGCAACACGACACTGACTGCTCTGTAAATAGACTAGTCATTGCCAAAAATCCGGGTCGCATTTACGCGTTCGGCGTAACATGAAAAGAGTGGAGGAGTTGAAGGAGACTGCAATCGAAACACCTTCATAGATGCTTCTATGTCCACTGTGCCAACCAGCCGATCCTCTGTCACCCCCAGCGGAATTTGCACGAACGGAGCACTTCGCACCCTGGTCGTCGGATTATCCACGCTACCACCCAGGCGCTCTCTCAGACCATCCTGCACCAGATGCATTTTCACACTGTATGGTATCGGGCCCAACAAGTATTACAGCTGTTACTACTGCTGCTGTTGCTGCTGTTGACAGCGAAAGCTTCCTAGGAGTCCTCGGCCTTCATATTCGCTGCTTATCACACATCAAAGTGTCATTAGCAACGAATATGAAGACCAAGGAATGTGTCGGTCGTGAATATTGCCTGAAGGTTCTTGGCAAATGCAGCATTGATTGCACAAAACTAAGAGCAGGCATCGATTTGGTCAGTACATCCCTCTTCTGCTTAACATAAACAGGCAAATGCGAGCCCCACGATATCAGAGCATGAAAGCTTAGGGTAGGCGACACACATGCACGGACAGTATTAGTAATGCTTTTAGAAATGCTATTTTGACTCTAACCGAAGAAAATCACTACGCAAGAGCGCTGGCCAAAAATCCCTTCCGGCTGGATTGACCACTGGGTGTTGGTGAACATGTAGCAGAGACTGTCAAACGCTATGAAGTTCTCTCGACATCACTGGCTGCCAAGCGTCAGAGGCTGGAGATACTCGTGTGGGTTGCACTTGCCTCCCAATTACGGGAATCTTCGGGGTCAGCGTTACACCAGCTACTGCTGATCACTTCGATCGGCGGCAGCAATGAATGAATTCCCCTCGCCATGACAGACTTTGCAGTACCTCGGCGTCCCATGATAGCGACTCCCCCCAGTTGGTTATCGACCTGTGCTTCATGAACAATTTTAAAGGTTTAGACGCAGCCACGCATGATCATGCGGATCTGCAATGTCTTCATGCACTTTTCGTTACTTGAGCAAGCAGTGCCATTTCACTTGGTCTACTATTGACGCACCGCTCCGAGAAGCAAAGCTTCCTTGATGAGATCCATGCCAACAACAGCCGCTAAAGGATACGCCTGCTGTAATCTCATGGCTACTGCATCTCCCGCGAAACCGACTTTCTCCTCTTGCTTTTCTGCATCTTGAGCCGCTTGAGCTGCATTGCACACCATTTGTTTTTCCATGTCCACAAGCGTTCTCAAGCCTTGCGACCGTAAGTTACTGTAACATATATTGTTGACAGTTGCACTGCTGTAGCGAACTATACCTTAGACGCATGAACCTCCACGCAGAAAGAATAGCTACAGAATTCAATTCGTGCATCGGTGTTCTCATTGCTGCCTGTGTAACCGACCGCTTGATTGCTAGATAGATAGAGCTTGCTTCATGAATTGAATGGCACAAATGCCATAGATAGAATGTGAAGTTTGCAACCTCGAGATTGAGCATCAGTAGTCGCTACAGCTACACATCGCCGTCCACAGGCTACTGCAATATCCGCTCGCTTAGTGTTCTTTCTGGAGCTTCGATGCCTAATGAATGTACGCCGGCCGCAAAATGCGCTCCGTGAAAGGCATGGGCTTTGCAGGAAGGTCAGCGTTAGCTTGCTCGTGGTCAGTCCCTGGTGCATGCTTGCAGGTGCCGGCATCCCAAAAGAAGGCACGCAAATGAATTGTAGAAGGCACGCAAACTAACTGTTCTAGTGCACCAGTTCAAATTAGTTTCACATTTAGAGACAACATAGTTACTTCAGCGCTGGCAACGGGCCTCATGGTAATTTAAGATACGAATAATAGCATGCTGCACTTGATGACATAAAGATTTTGTCCAAATCAGCGGGCCCGTAGTGAAGACATCTGAAGACAAGAGCAAAAGTTCCGTACGTTTGAGCGCCACGCAATCACCAGCAGACGAGGGTGATGCTAACTTGGCTTTGCTAAGACTCGACATCATATTATTATCTTATGCTCAATCAATTTGCTTAACGCTGATGATACCTCTATGCAGTATCTCACAGTAGTCAGCTTGCTCAGCCTTGCGATCACTCTGTGATCAGCTCCGCGTATGTACGGAACCATCACAGAGGGATCTTGCCATGGGAACAAGCTGTAGCACTCAAAGCAAGGGGGAAGATGTTAGCCAGCCGCAAGAAGCAGTCACTTCAAAACTTTCATCCGAAACATCAAGTCGATCGGATAACACACGAGAAGATGTCGAACCGCATGCCCCGCCCGCCAATTATCGAAAGCACCGTCGAACATCGGTGAAGGCCCTTTAAAGCATATTCAAACTAAGTTTCTAGAATTATGAGTTCAGCAGAACGATCGCGAAGGCCCACAAAAGTGCTAATGAGGTGTAAAGCAGATTTCTTGGACATTTGTAAAACTGCTATGAGCGCAGCGGACTCCGCCGTTCAGAAGTTGCTAAACACGTAGCAGCTGATGACGTGCTCTTACTGTGCAGGTGAGTGCGGAAGCTTCGGCAATGAGTCTGAGCATGCCAGCAGTGCAGATACCTAAATCAGAAGATGTTCAAAACCGAATCAAGGCAGCCTTGCAACATTCCTTTGTATTTAAAGGTATACATGTACAGCTGCCCGTCAGCCCGTGCAATTGGAGGCTCTGAATTGGAGCAGCTTTGGATGCAGTCACGTGTCGACTCTCGACGGCTGTAGCTATCATTGCCAATAAGTTTATTGGGCTGAGAGCTCTTGTGACTAATCTACACATCAGGGTATACCATTGTGTGCATTCAAGCACAGAAATTTGCCAGCTACGAAGGATTCTTCGCATTTTTCGTAGGCTTAGACGAGGAGCAAGAACAGGCGATTATCGATTGCATGTTTGCGCGTACTGTTACCGCTGCTGAGATGATCATCAGGTGGCCATTTATGTAATCTCTGGGAAGTGCACCGAAAGAAGACTAACTGCCAACACTTTATATTGATGCAATATTCAAAGATGGTAGCTTGGAGCACATCCTCCAGCGTAATGTACACGTACTTACAGGACTCGGTGACAAATCTCAATCGAATTTACATTCAGGGAGGGTGAAGAAGGTGATAATTGCTATGTTGTCGAAAGTGGCACATATGTAGCCACAAAAGGCGATAAGCAGATCTATCAGTACGAATCATGTGGAGCGTTTGGAGAGCTGGCACTCTTGTACAATTGCCCACGTGCTGCTAGCGTACAGGCACGCCCCACTTGACCTGCTCTCATGCTACCAGCAAGCATACTAGTGGCAAGCTCACAAATTACTTCCAGATTCGGTCATTCTGGAGATCTGTCATCGAGGATATGCTTCTTTTCTTGTACTACTTTCGTTTCTGCCTGCGCGAGACCTTCCATCAAAGTTTGAGATGCACAAATATTGTAGCTTGCTTGTGTTGCTGGTGTCGCAGCTGGTACAGAAAGCACCGCATTGTCCACATATGCACTTCGTTGCACATTACACTTGAACTTGTGTACACCCACGATGATGTCAGACAGCAAATAGATCGCGTTCCATGATGTATTGGTCGATCCAAGCAATCGTTTGCATGCACAAGTGAAACAGAGCCAATGCTAAAACTCGAAATCAGACATTTGAATGAAGAAATACTATGAAACCTGTGTTGCACCGTCACATTTATGCAGGCAACTAGCGAAGGAGTCTTATGGTGTGTTGACCGGGCAAGGTTCCGGAAGATCATGATTGCATCCACAGCAGCAAAGAGGGAACGCTTCGAGCGCACCCTCCAGGATATACCTCTCTTCGACAGTCTTTCAGCTGAGCAAAGAGCTGTCATTGCTGTGAGTAGGAATTCATTTATCTCAAACTCACCCCACGTCCAAATGGTGCAATCATGAAGCACATGGCACAATCTCGTTTTAGAGTGTGCAGTTATTGAAGTTTGAATTTGTACATCAAATGCTTAACAGGCTGTACACTTGTGGGCACTTGCCTACATCAGGTAGTATCTAGCCAGGGGGTGCCGTGATCATACATGATCATACTTTATCACCAGTCGCACTAGCAGACATCATCGACGCAGTAGCATAGGTTGGAAAAGCACAAGTTTACGTCTTGACCAGCATAACGGCCTTCATGTTTATTCTGAAGACAATCTTAGTCTCGTATGGTTTGCAGTAGCCTTACATTCAAAACTGCCTAGAATTGTCGGAAGACGTCGAGATGAGAGTTTCGCACTTGCGTGCAGGACTGTCTGGAGGCAGAAAGCTATAACATTGGGGACTATGTCTTGCAAGAGGGCGACCCAATTGGTTCAGACGCAAAATTTTATTTAGTGCAATCAGGCATGGTCCGATGCCTGAAGTCCTACGAGGTAAGCCTCTTGTAAGTATGTGTTTGCTAGGAAGCACTGGAATGGCAAAAGGTTGAGAGTGCCACACATATTGTCAAAGGGGTCTGATTCCAGCCTAAAGCCCGACACAGCCCGGGCACACCGACAGTGGACCTTAGGGCTATGTAATTACATCAGATATGCCAAAAGTAAACACAAAGGCAATAGCTGTCAACGTGTGCAGAGCAGCATGTGCTACAGGGTGACAAGCAGCCTGTGGCAGACGTGGGAGCTGGCGGCTACTTTGGGGAGTTAGGCCTGGTGACAAATGCACCACGTGCCGCTGACTGCGTTGTAGGCACCGACAAGGTGCGCATGGGTGGAAACGCGACTTCTGCAAGTTTTGGAAGCTTGTATGTGCAAAAATAGCTGGCTGCTACGTATGTCCTGCTATGAACAGTGTGTGAGAGAGTCATTCGTTGTCTTCAATGTGGGCCAAGCGCCGAGCCTGCACCTAAACTGTAAATTTGCAATCGCATTCTACCATCACATCGCATAGTCTTAGACAAAGCTATGCCATGCCGGTTCCCCAGCAATGCACAGTGTCTGTCCGACTGCGTTTATCAACGACTTATTACCTAACAAAACTCGAAGACCTCCGCTCGAGCGCACTTGCCACAAGACATCGCATGTGTGTAGCAGGCAAACCTACTGTCGATGGGACGTGAAGCTTTTCAGCGCCTGATGGGACCAGTTGAAGGAGTTCTCGCGGAAAAGGTGCAAGAGTATGTTTCTGTAAATCAGCAGCAGCAGTCATCAGGCAGCCGCAAAGTCGACATTGCTGCAGCCGGTTCTTGAGAAGAGCGCCAGCTCTCGAGCTATCGTGAAGCGAGAAATGATGCAATGTTACCGAAGGTCAAGTGCGGTTGCTGCTGCTCGATCTGCTGTTTATAATTATGTGCAGATAATCCCACTTCTTCAAGTTCAGCAGATCACCTGACCGATTCTTTTCAGCAAGATGACTATCGGCAGGACACCTTCCATTGGTTCCACAAAGGATCAGCCGACAACTTTGAATATTGTCAAGCAGCAGACAGCTGGCATCCTGATTTTGCAATTGACTGTTGAATGATATTTTAAAGGCTGAAAAGCTTACCATATTCGACTGAATTTTGTACTTGTAAGCTCATGCTTGTTTTTCCTGACAATTGCCTTGCAAATCTGATTTTTGCAGATTGATTGCTCATATTGCTCGTGATATACCTTTTGACCACGCACATATGTACTTTGCCATTTGATGTCGCACATGTCTTACAGTTTCAGCTGATGACTATGACGATGGCTTGTTGAGAGGTCAGATCTGTGAAGAAGCGCAACCGTTGCAATCTGACAGCATTCTTATAACAGATAAGCAATCCACAGTCGACCGGAAGAAGTCTTCAAATACAGTGAAACTGCACCGCTGCTACCCCATTCTGCTGTCGCAAGTCCATTACCTTCAAACATATCGAATTTGCTGCCAATGCTTCATTTAAGCCATTTCTGCCAGAATGACTCGCCCAAGTCAACATTGCCACCGCATAGAATGACGCCAACACGATTGCAATCCTTGCCTAATTTTGCTGCCACCGCTTTGAATTCCGGAGACATTGCAGCTGCGAGACCGACCGCTCCGCTTGGCTCAACGACGACCTGCTAGAGGACACAAATCGTCAGACGTCCTTAGGTAATCACATCCGTCGAAATAAGAGCGAAAGTTACTTAGGTATACAGTAGACTTGGGATTGGCATGCTAATGTCCACCTTAGCTTCGTGTCGAAGCCATGTGCGGCAAGTCATACCTTAAGGCGTTCGTAGCATAGTCTCATAGCTGTGACGATTGAAGACTCAGAGACGGTTATCACTGCGTCTACTTTGTCCCTAATGATCGGCCAGGTGAGGTCGCCCAGGCGCCCTGCAAGGCAAATATACGGTGAAAGATACTACTCATCGGTCAGGGATAGGGATAGAGCAGCAAACTTCTGCATTTCATGTTCCGATTTGCTTATGCGTTTAGGCCCCGGTACCAGACCTGAAATTGTTAAGGTTACAGACTTGTAGACATCATCAAAACATCTAATGAAAACGCATATAGGTGCTTGGCTGATTCCCAAAACATGTCTTACACCAAAGTGAAGGAGACAGCTATTAGGTATGCTTACTTTTCACTGCGTAGAGCTCTACCTTACACACTAGTGGAAAGGCTTGTTCAGCAGCTGCTTTGACTGACTAAACATACGGGATAGAGCTTTTACTCGATGGGTTGTCACAGGATCTCTCGCTTGGCACGATGCCTCACTCACGTAGCCAATACAAAACTCAACAAACGCCTGACCTCTGAGGCCATCTGCAATCGTATCGGGATGAGCTAAGTGTATAAGCTCGCCGGATGCATGACTACGCGCAATGTCAGCAGCATTATTTGTGCCTGCAGCCAACAAGTCGCACGTGTACGAATTGTACTTCCTCCACTACAACGAAGGAGCAACGTTACGATATGGTCGCTTAGCTATTAAGAATGGACGATTTCCTTGCAATTATCACAAAATTGAGCACACATGTAACTAAACGTATTAAAGGTATTCAACGAGGAAAAGAAGTAAGTTGTCCTTAAGTGCCCAATTGACATATTCCGTCAATTTATGATCTAAAGATTTTCCCGAGCCATCAACAAATTTGCAGTATTGACTAATGATAGCATTGTGCGTCTGCATATGTATATGAATACAAGGGACAACCACATTGACGGACGTCACCACTCTTGATTCTCTTCAATCGATAGTCAAAATGACGTGCAATATTGTGCAGCACATTGCAGAGGCCTTGCCCAGGGGTTCCGCAGCCAAGACGAGTGTTGTAGGACTCGAAGCCTTCACCACAGTGGCAATCCCGCTGATCATCCCGCCACCTGACACCGGCACGATAACCGCGTCCAACTTCTCAACCTGCGGGAGCAGCCGGCAAGGGAAGCAAAAGTCGTACTGCCTGTGCTGGCTCTCACTTGACTGCCGGCTGCAGTGCATCATTTGCTGCGCCGTGGGAAACAGATATGTGACCGCACTCGGATATGACGGCCAAGGTTGCCATGTTGGAACAGATGTGAGAGTGACAAGCTTGTCTGTCGCTGACATCTCACCTGCTGCAGTAGCTCTAATGCTATAGTTCCTTGGCCTTCGATGACGTGACCGTGGTTGAATGGTGGCACCAAGTGCGCCCCTGTCTCTGCTATGACCTCGGCAACAGCTGCCTCTCTTGATGCCATCCCCGGTTCACACAGTGTAACATGCGCTGCAAATACAATGCGACCTTTGAGGATTGCACTTGTCGCAATTCCCATGGGCAAGCTGATTTGAAATGTGCAGTTACGACTCCTTTATATGAACCTACGGATGGTCCACCTTTTGTTCAATAGATGAGGCAGCTGAGGCAGCTATCGTTTGAAGCATGACATCCGAAACCGTGCTCCGACGGCACTTCAACTCAAATTTGACCAAGTGAAAATCACATGGATCAACAAGGAGTAAAAGATTCTTCGAATCAACCTTCATATGCCTTGATGGCATGAAGTTTGCATTGCGGGGTATCACGAGGCACGACAACGTATGCTGGAATTCCACGCTTCTGGGCTGCAAGAGCAAGAGCCTGTCCATGGTTGCCAGAGCTGTGGGTAGCAACGCCTGCAAGGTGGTCACTCCGTTAAGATGAGCACCAACGCAAAGTGAAACATGACAGAGTTGCAACGGTCTCGTGCTAAGAGTACTAGTCTCAGCCGTTGTACAAATTAGCCGAGTTTCCCCCCCCCCCCCCCCCCCCCCGGGCGATAATTTTCTCTCTGTGTGGCTTGCTTCTCGTATTCGATTCACTGTAAAACAGCGCCCACATTACGCTGCACTTACATCTCGATCGTGGTGTCTTCACGGGAATTACTCTAGAAGTAAGGATGCGGATTGCGCAAAAAGGTTCCGAGATCCTCAGATGATGTATGATGCAAGGCTAGCCAGGCAATGTTCTGCTGCTCATAATGCACCTTTGCTGGCTTGCTCGTCTGATAGCAGCTGGACGGCATTGCAGGCACCACGAAATTTGAAGGATTCAGTTCTCTGAAAGGTTTCGCACTTAAAGTGTAGCTGGAGACCAGTCAGATGATCAACAGTACTGCAGGAAACAACTGGTGTACGGTGAACATATTTCCGAATCCGTTCAGCTGCAGCTTGGACTCCTTCAAATGATGCAGCATGTTCCAAAGGCCCCCGCCCTACTTCATCAGGCGCATCGTCTTCAATCTGGGCCATATTTGCACTGTAGTAAACAAGTGATAGCCTATCAGTGGAAAATTCGACATACCGTAGCAAGCCAGCCTGTCACATGAAGCTCCAGCTTGTTAAGCATTCGAGAACAATACTACCTGTCGCATAGGTTTTTTAAAGTTTCATGCACAGCATGAAACTTTTAAAAACCTAGTAATTGTATTTAAATAAATAAATACATTGCTATGCAAAAAAAACCAGAAGCAGGGCGGCGAAGCAGGTTTAAGTTGTCGCTACAAATACTACCTGCCAAAGCAAGCAGAAGGCTTGTTCTTTGGAAGTACAAGTATCCGTTGTAATTGAAATTTCGATTGTGGACATCTTGTCCTGCCCAGGGATTGCAGGACGCTTCGTACCAACGCCTGCGCCTACATCACAGCTCATTGCCACTGCTTGAACAAGCAGAGAGACCGTCAATCGAGAAATTATATGCCGGATCGTAACACCCGTTATATCGCTTGAATGGCACGAGATGGCTCTCACAGCGGTGACAAACGTTGGTATCAGCGCTTGTGGCAAAACTGTTACGAGGCCTACGAACACATTTATGTGGTATCCAACAGAGAACCTCTCTTGACCATCCGAAGAGTGGTGTGGTACGTGCGTGCTAGATACTCTTGCGCTAAAATAGAGGGTCTGTCTGACCGATTATTTACTGCAGAGTAACGTCGCACATGTGCGACTGTGCGCTGAAGAATTTGCTGGTGTACTAATCCCTAAAGCCGGGATGGTAAACATTGCAAGAAAGAATTTTGATGCGATGAGATCTGATGATTTCAGGGTGCTGACTGCTGGTTGGGTGCTTTTCTCGTTGTACGCAACAGCGGCAATTGCGATGGTCACAAGCATCATTTTTATACCATTTGTACCCTCTACGGCGCGCTTTGCACTGTGAGCAATGCTTGCAATTCACTGACTTATTGTTTACTACTGGTAATCAATAGGCAACGACACTTCTTGTCCATGTATTACCACCGTCTGTGCGCAAGATATCTCATGTTGCTAGTATGCTGTTGGCAATTGATTGTCTAGAACGCAAACCAATTCTTGCATAGCGGGGTTAGCTGACACAGCTAACATCGAAAATTGGACCTGTGTTCAGTTTGGCACTGGATACAGTTACGATCGAACACTATGTTCCCGTATGGGAGCCAGGAGTGCGAAAGACCTGGAGCAATGATCCACTGCATCCATTCTGCATCGCTGCGAACATTGTGTGGTCAGCCCGATAAACCTCCTCAGCATGGCGTTTGTTGGCATCAGTTTGTGTGTCCTTCCGTTCGCGTGCTCAGCCGATCAAGTCGCTGAAATGTTCTGCAGGCTACTTGTTTTTGGTTGGGGCTTTGCTTTGGCTCATTTGGTGAGACTTGTGTGCTTGGGTAAAAATTTACAGTGCGAGCTAGCAAGTATTCGAGCAAATGCTTACAAGCGTGTTGCAAAATTGAGGCTGTCTCGCACTTGTCTTGTTGCTACATCCTAACCTCTCTTGTCTTTGTGCAGGCAGCAGCAGTTGTTCAAGTCTGCACAATCATCAACGCAGCATCGGCTGTAACTAACGTTCAGCTTGCTGTATTTGTTTTATGGCCATTTGGCCAAGGTGTGTAAAGATTCTCCGAATCTCCCGACCCCCCTCTCACACACACACACACACACATAAACACATACACACGCGCACACACACACACAAACACTCTCTCAC
>JAULKR010098093.1:0-10571 GCA_032356305.1 Prasiola linearis | reverse complement strand
GCCCTTGGTCCAGCAGCCGCTGCACCATCGCGGACCCCATGAGCCCCAGCCCGATGAAACCGATTTTCGCCATGTCTTATCCTTTCGCAGTATCGAAGGACCGCGATCGCAGCCCTTTCTGTATCTCGTAAATCGTCTTGCCAATGGGCGGCGCGGGCAGAGGGATGCGCACGGGCACGTCCGCCAGCCGCGGCTGCCGCGATTGCCGATCCGGCAGCCTCCCGGATACGGTACGCGCGCGAAACCGTTCCTGAGGATCTGTCCGGCGACCAGCAGGTAGGTGGTGCGGATAGGGAAATCGTCATTTTCATCGAAACCGGCGGTGATGAGTTGCTCGGGCGTGACGGCGACAATATCCCCGGCATGATCAACCTCGACGGTGCATCCGAGTTCGCGGATGAAGCGGATCTTGTGCTCGACGTCGACGAGCTGCGTCGGAAATTCCGTCAGCGTCGATGTTTGATCCGACAGCAACGTGGCGGCGAGCAGGCGAGTGGCCGAATTCTTGGCGCCACTCACGGTGACGGTTCCCCGGGGAGGCTTGCCACCCGGGATATGACCGGTCCAATGCATCTCGATCCACCTCTCGCGCAAACGCTGGAAACAGTACAGTGTACGTCAGCACTTCACCCGCTTGATGGCCGTACGGCGTACCGATGGATCACAGGTTTTATCCGGACTCGACATCTCGCGGCCAAGCAGACCGGGCCGGGTGTGACGCTTGGGTATGCCAGCGCCGACGGATCGTCTGTAGCGGCTTTTCCATCGACAGCATCGCCGATCGCGAACATTCGTGTAGGTCGAACGAGGCACGAGTCACCATTCAGACGAAGACCGGCACAATCAGAGCATCTTGCACGGTGCACGTCGTGCCCGGAAATCGAGATCTTCAATGGCTATGAAGCGCAAAGTATGATGCCAAGCCTGCCGGTAATTTCTAGGTTTTCCCAAGGCGAATTGTACTTTTGGTTAGTTAAAAGCTAATCCTGTCGCAAATCTTTCGATTTGCCGAATCGCTATCGTTCCGATCGTGAACAGGTCCGCGCTCGCCCCGATGACGAGCGTGTTCGGGTCATTCTCGCTTGACACGGTCCAGGCGAGTTAAGCCCCGAGCCCATGGCTGCGCGAACGCTTGAGTTTCCTGGTAGCCCGATGCACGATGACGTGGTCGAGGTATTTCGCTAGACGAACCGCGCTCACGAAGCCGTCCAACTCATTGTCCTGTCTCAGTATTTCGACAGGAATGACGTCGCCAACAGTCCATGTCTATCGATCAGTTCACAGTTTCCGAGGTAAGCCTTACCGATTCTTCCTTGAAGGCGCGAAGCCGCACGACAGGGCGGCACAATACCGAGACGTTGGTCAAACCAGACCCGACCGTCCATGATCCGCAGCCCTCAGGAGAGCCGGTTCCGTTGCACGTGCTTTTCCTGAGTGACAACTTCCCGCCTGAATCCAACGCCCCGGCTAGCCGCACCTACGAGCACGTGCGTGAATGGGTACGCCAGGGTCATCGCGTGACGGTGATCACCGGTTGTCCGAACTTTCCTCAGGGCCGACCTTATCCGGGGTTTCGCAATCGCTGGTACGCCCGCGACAAGATGGACGGGATCGACGTGGTGCGCGTCAAGACCTTCATCTCGGCGAACGAGGGCTTCATCCGTCGCACGCTCGACTACCTGTCGTTCATGGTGTCGGCCTTCTTCGCCTCGTTCCTGCAGCGTGATGTCGATGTGGTGGTGGCCACCTCGCCGCAACCGTTCACCGCCATCGGCGGGCGGTTGGTGGCGCTGTGCCGCCGGCGTCCGTTCGTGCTGGAGATCCGGGACCTGTGGCCGGCGTCCATCGTCGCCGTCGGTGCGATGTGCGAGAGCCGTGCCATACAGTTCATGGAGATGGTGGAGCGCTGGTTGTACCGCTCGGCCACGGCGATCGTGGTGGTGACGCACTCCTTTCGAAAGACGATCCAGGCGCACGGTATCGATGGTTCCACCATTCACGTGGTGCCCAATGCGGTCGATGCACATCTGTTCTACCCCACGGACAAGGACACCGACTTGCTGACTCGGCACGGCCTGCAGGATGCCTTCGTGGTCGGCTATTTCGGTACGCACGGCATGGCGCACGATCTTTCACACGTGCTCCAGGCGGTCGAGCGCCTGCGCGAGCACCCGCGCATCCGGTTCGTGTTCTGTGGCGCGGGAGCGGCGCGTGCCGCGCTCGAGGCAACGGTGGCGGATCGCAAGCTGAGCAACGTGACGCTGCTACCGGCCTGTCCGCGGTCGGAGGTGAACCGTTGGCTGAACTGCTGCGATGTGTCCCTCGTGCCGCTGCGGAACTCACCGGTCTTCGCCGAAGTGATGCCGTCGAAGCTGTTCGAATGCCAAGCCACCGGCACACCGGTGATCATGGCGCTGCCCGCCGGCGAGGCAACGCGCGCGGTCGAGGAATCGGGCTGCGGCATCGTGGTGCCGCCGAGCGATCCGGTCGCGTTGTCACGGGCGGTGCTCTCTCTGGAAGCCGATCCGGAACGCTGCGAGAACCTGTCCTCGGCTGCACTGGCGGCCGCCAGGGAATCGACCCGCGAATTGCGCGCCGCGCAGATGCTGTTCGTGCTGGAGCGGTGTGCGGCGACTGGCCGCGCCGCCGAGACGGCCTGATCACATGAGACTTGACGAGAATTTTTCATGCCTGAAGACATAGAGGTGGTGACCGGCCACGGACAGCGTGTCGCGTGTGCCGTGGTCTACGGCGTTCTGGGTACGATGCTGCTGGCGGTGGCCGTTCTGGGATACCACTATCGAATCCCCTACGGCGACATCATGCGCGACCCGGTTGCCGTGCTGGGCGGTCAACCTTTCGTGGGGGCGATGTCCAACATCGGCATCCTGCTCTGGTGCGGGGCGGTGGCCGTGAGCTTGTACCTCGGACTGGCCCTTCGGTCGATTCTGGACAAGCGGCGGTATCACTTCCTGCTCGCGTCGGCAGCGCTGTCGGCGCTGATGCTGTTCGACGACCTGTTCATGATTCACGAGGTCGTGATGCCGGAGTATCTCGGCCTTCCGGAGAAGGGCGTGCTGGCGTGTTACGGGCTGCTGGCGATCGGTTACGCCGTGGCGTTCCAGGCCCAGATCCGTGACGGCGCGGTCGGACTCTTCGTGGCGACCGGCGTGTTCTTCGCAGGCTCGTTGTCGGTCGATCTGCTGTTGCCGGTCATCCTGGCGCAGGCTCTGCTCGCGGACGGCCTGAAGTTGCTGGGTCTCGGCAGCTGGTTGATGTTCCTGAGCATCACCGGGTATCGGTGGCTTCATCAGGCGTTGCGAACGGCTGCGCTGTCGCGCTGATACAGGGTTGAACCCATGCCCTTGCACACGAGTGGTGGATAGCCGCTGATGACACCGGCCGTGCCTTCTACCGGTCCGGATCGCCGTGCCAGCACAGGGTGAGGCGCAGCCGTTCACCTTCGAAGGTGACCTGCAGGCACTGGTTGGGACGTTGCGCACCGAACCCGGGATACCACCGCGTGTCGACCCGTTCGACCCGTCCGCCGTCCACCGACCAGCGCGCAATGCACCGTTGCCGGTGCAGCAGCTGCCCGTCGGCCGACATCACGAGGTCCGGATGCACGTGGAACCGGGCGATGGCGAGCCGGCACGTGCCCTCGATCGTGTCCGTGATGACGAGTCGATCGCGCTCCAGCCGCCAGTCGCGCCGGTGCACCACCGGCGACGGAAGTCGACGGTAGCCGTCATGGGCCGCGTGCACGCTCTGCGGTGCGCCGTCCGGCAGCGCGGCCCGCACGTCGAACGGTACCGCTCGCCGCGCGACGCGGTGGCTGGCCCACACCTCGCTGGAGTCCTGACCGTCGATCTCCACCGTGTTGTGCGCACGGGTGGCGCGCTGGGCGTGGCGGGTGGCACCTTCGATGTAGGTCGATGTACCGCCGTTCACCAGTACGCGCCGGCCGTCCAGCGACAGCTCGAACGAGAGCGTGTCGGCGTGGGCGTGTCCCGGTTGATGATCCGGACCGATGCGTGCCGCATCGATCAGCACGACCGCTCGCGAGTTCGCCAGCCGGGCGTAGCCGGACGCCACCAGATGACGCGAGGCGTGTGCATCGGGCAGCTGCGAATGCAGGCCCAGCGAACGGGCGCGCCCGGCGAGCTCGGCCACGCTCGGGGCGATGCCGAACGCTGCATCGTTGAAGAAGGCGATCTCGCCGTCCGGGTGGCTCATCGTCGCCAGCCAGCCGAGCGCGGGCTCGATACGGTCGCGCCAGCCCTGCAGCGTCGTGTCCGGCAAGGTCCCGGAGGCATCGCCGAGTTCCAACAGGTCCAGCAGGTCGTTCAGCAGCGTGGCGTGGTACATCGGACTCAGCTCGTAGTGCCCGCCGTCCCGCAGCCATTGTTCATCGAGCTCCCGCAACAGCCGACGTTGGCCATCGTGCAGCCAGGCACGACCCTCGGAACCATCGAACAGCAGGCCGGCGCACAGCACCGCCTTGAGGTTGGCGAACAGGTGATTGGCACGGATGTGGTGCTCCAGGTTGCGCATCAGCCAACGGGTCTGATGCGCCAGGCTGTCCAGTATCTGGCGGTCCTCGATGCGGCACCGCCACACCCAGCGGGTCCAGTTGACCAGCCGCAGCGAGGTCGGGTAGGGCTCCCAGCCATCGCCGAGCGGGGCGGGGTTGGCCACGATCCAGTCGCGCACCAGGGCTTCGGCGTACGATTCGCCGAAGCGGTCCACCGCCTCGTCCAGGTAGTCGAAATAATGCAGGTTGTAGGTCCACAGTTTGCCCCGCCCGGCGTCCAGCCAGACGATGCCGTCATCGAAACGGCGGGCCTCGTTCAGGAACGTGAACGTCGGCCCTGCCGACAGGGCGTGGCGGCGCAGTCCGGGGCCGGGCGTGCCCGTCAGCGCGCGCAGGGCGGGTGCCGCCGCGGGAGCGGGCACGCGAGCCCGCCGAAGGCGACGCCAGATGCGCCAGCCGATCTGGGCGGGCTTCAGGTAGCGTACCGTCCTGCCCAGCCGCGCCGCGCGCGTGAATCGTGTCGTGTTCATCGGGTGCGCTCGTGAAGCTGC
This sequence comes from Prasiola linearis, assembly GCA_032356305.1. Classification (NCBI taxonomy): domain Eukaryota; kingdom Viridiplantae; phylum Chlorophyta; class Trebouxiophyceae; order Prasiolales; family Prasiolaceae; genus Prasiola; species Prasiola linearis. The sequence goes on along the minus strand of JAULKR010098093.1, from coordinate 5,486 downwards.
TGCTGTTCATCGACAGTCTGGTGGGTGCCGGTGCGCAGCGTCAGCTGGTGAACCTGGCACTCGGCCTGGATGCGCGCGGCCACGAGATCACCATCGCCACCTACGCCCCGTCGCGCTTCTTCCTGGTGCGCCTGGAAGGTAGCGGGGTGCAGTATCGCAATTTCGGCAAGGGATCGCGCTTCGATCCGATGCCGCTGTGGCACCTGTACCGCACCGTCGGCGAGCTGCGCCCCGATGCGGTCATCGCCTTCCTGCGCACGCCGTGCGTGTACGCCGAGCTGGTGAAGCTGCTGCGCCCCTCCATGCGGCTGATCGTCTCCGAACGGGCCGGCGTGCGTCCGGGCGGGTTTACGCGCGGCGACTGGCTGGCAGGGCTGCTGCACCATGTGGCAACGGCGGTGACCGCCAACAGTCATGCGTACCTGGACGCGCTGCTCGCCCGACACCCCCGGCTGGAGCGACGTGCCAGCGTCGTCTACAACGGTCTGGACGAGGTGTTCCTCGCCAACGGCGATGCACGCCTGGCGCAGCCCGTCGACACCGGCCCGGGGCCGCAACGGTGGTGCGTGGTCGCGGCTCGTGCCACCGCGCAGAAGGCGCCCTTGGTCATGGCACAGGCGTTGAGCGAGCTGGTGCGGCGCGGCGTGTCCGACATCGCCTTCGACTGGGTCGGCCCGGTCGACCATGACAGCGAGCTGGTGCGGCTCACGGTAGCCGAGATCGAGCGCGGTGGACTGGGCGGGATATGGACCTGGCGTGGCGCCTGCGCCTCGACCGTCGAGCTGTACCCGCACTACGATGCGTTGATCTCGCCCTCGCTCTACGAGGGCGTGTCGAACACGATGTGCGAGGCGCTGTGCTCCGGCCTGCCGGTCGTGGTGACCGACATCGCCGACAACGCGCGCATCCTGGAGGCGCACGCGGCACGGTTCGTGTGCGAAGCGGACGATCCGCTCGCCCTGGCCGATGCGTTGCAGCGCCTGCACGCGCTGGACGCACCGGCGCGGCGGGAGAGGGGCCGGCAGGGGCAGGCGCGGGCCCGCGAGCTGTTCAGCATGCAGCGCTTCGTCGATCGCTGGGAGACGCTGTGCGAGCGGCTCGTCGCCCCCGATTCGGCGGACGCCTAACGCACGCCTAATGGGCCGCGGTACGCAACCTGCCGACCATCAGCGGATCGCGTGGATCGATACCGTGCAGCGTGCAGGTCTCCGCATCCGGCAGCCAGGGCGTGAACTCCAGCGCACGTGACGACAGACGCTCGATGTAGTCGCGCCCGTAGATGCGCGCGTGGTCGAATTGCCCGAAGGCGGCAATGCGTGCCTCGACGGTGGTGATCGTGTCGTCCTCATAAGTCCGCTCCAGATCGGTGGCGTGCGGTACCTGCACGATGGCCACGCCGTTCGCCGACAGCACTCGGGCAATCTCGTCCAGCGCAGCGTGATCGCTCGGCACGTGTTCGAACACGTGGTTGCAGATCACCAGATCGAACGAATCGTCGGGGTCGGGCATGTCGGTGACATCCAGCTGACGATCGACGTCGCGGCCGTCCAGATCGGCACTGACGTAGCTGCAGGCGGACTTGCGCAGGAACCGACACAGATTGTGCTCCGGCGCGATGTGCAGTACGCGTGAGCCGGCACCGCTCAGGTGCTGCTGTCCGGGCAGGTTGAGAAACAGGTGCAACAACCGTTCGCGATCACGGCAACCGCAGCGCGGGCACCGGACATTCGGACGATGGCCACCGGCCACGAAGTCGTGCTTGTCGAAGATCGCATGCCGCTCGCCGGCGGGCAGGAAGCCTTTGAACTGGCCACCGCACAAGGGACAGCTGACTGCGTCGCCCGCCTGTGCCGAGGCCCGCAATCGCCGACGCAGTTGCGCGATCGATTCGATCGTGGTGTCTGGCAGTACGCGGCGCAAGGCGGCGGACGCGGCGGCTACGAGGGATCTGGTCGGCATGGCATCAGGGCTTCCGTCTGGTGATCATTGGCGAGTATGTGTCCACCATGCCAAATGCTACCGCCGAGCGTCGCAATCGTGGCCCCACACGTCGAGCGGCGGCAGCGGATGACGACGATTTGCAAGCCAGTCCTCGTTCTTCGGTGCGTTCATCGCCGAGATCAGGGCGGCGGGTTCCGTCTCGCACGATGCCGGATCGGTCTCGGCCTGCCAGACGAGTTTCTCGTCCAGGGAGGACGACAGATGCCGTGGGGCTTGCAGGTCGGCTCCGCAGGCCAGCACCCGTCCGTGGAAACTGCCCGGATCGGTGGAGGACTTCGAGGCCGCGGCCAGGCGGATCCCGGTGCCGTCATCCGTCGCGTAGTGGTTGCCCAGCAGGTGCAGGTCGCCGTGGATGCCGTCGATGCGGATCGACTGGCCGTGATTGTCCTCGAACCGGTTCCGGAACACGAAGACGCGTTCGGTGGCGTAGCCCACCCCCGGTGCGTAGTCGTTGGCCGAGTAGAAGCGCAGCACGAAGTTCGGCAGGTCGCGTGGATCCTCGGCCCGTGCACCGCCGAAGCGGTTGTGGTGGATCAGCACGTTGGCGCTGTGCGGGAACTTGGCGCCGAAGCGTGCATCGTCGGTCCAGTTGCCCATGCATTCCAGGTTGGAGCAGTGCGCGTCCATGGAGTGGCCGTCGCAGTGCTCGATGACGTTGCTGTACCAGGCGTGGTCGTGGCTGTACACGATACCGAAGCGAGCGCCGGGTGGCGGCTCGTCCGGCCCCTCGAACGAACTCGACACGATGCCGTGCTGGTTGCGGAACGTGCCGTTGCCGCGGTCATCGCGCCCCGGTGACAATCGGCAGTAGCGCACCGTGACGTAGCGGCTGCGCAACCCGGTGGCGATCGAGTTCTGGTCGTGCTCGCGAGTCTCCACCGCGTGGATCAGCACGTTCTCGCAGTCCTCCAGACGCACCCCGTAGCAACCCTCGCCATTGCCCAGCGTGCGCACGTTCAGGATGGCGATGTCGCGCTGTTCGAACGCCTCGACCGCGGCTGCGAACCGGCCACCGCGGATGTCGTGCGTGCCGATGGCGCCACCGTCGTAGGCGACGCGATCGAGCAGGCGGATGGCCTGCTCGTCGATGATCAGCCGCTCCGCCGCCTGCGGGCGCACGATGCCGCCGCCCGGCCGCTCGCTGGCCTGGGCGATGGCCCGGTTGATCGCCGCCACCTCGGCGACCGGTTCCAGCACGTGCGCCGGATCGATCAGCCGTTCCAGCCGCGCCACGCAGGCACCGGTGTTCAGCAGGCGCGGCCGGACCGTCGGCCGGTCGATGCCGGCGGAGAAGTCCAGGTAGTCGCCCTCCGCCGTCGGGTTCGAACGCTGCAGGTAACCCGGCGCCGCTCTCGACAGGCGAGGGGCGGCGGCGCCCAGCAGCAGGGTTCCGCCGAGCGCGAGCGCCCGGCGCCGCCCGGCATCGGTGCGTGTCACGATCGCGTGCCGCCGGTGCGCCGAGCCCGCAGCCGCCCGAGCACGTCCGTGCCGATCAGGCTGGCACCGATCAGGCTCGCCAGGCTGCACAGCACGATCAGACCCAGCAGCAGGGCCGCCGAGGCGAGACGGGAGTCGGGTACCGCGAGTGCCTGCCGGGCGAGTGCCGCCAGCGCCAGGGCGGGCAGGAACGGGCGCAGGACGTCCTCGCCCAGCCAGCGCCACTCCAGCCCGGTCAGGAACACCCGGTGCGTGTACCAGATCCAGCTCAGCAGGTGCAGGATCCAGAAGGCGGCCCACATCATCGCCGAGCCGCGCAGCCCGTGCGCCGTCACCGCCCAGTACATGGCCGGCACGATGAAGGCCAGCTTGCCCAGGGTGCCCCAGGTGTGCAGCGACAGGTCACCGCGCGCGTACTGCAGGTAGTAGGCGAACGAGCCCAGCATCATGGCGATGTTGCCCAGCGCGTAGTACGACAGCACCGGGCCCGCCACCGCGGCGATGGTCGCCTCTCCGGTCCATGCGGTCAGCACCTCGCGGCCGAACAGCAGGAACACCGCACCGATGCCCGACACCGACACCATGGCGACCCGCGTGGCCAACCGGTAGGTGCTGCGCACCCCCTCCACATCGTTGTCGGCCTGCAGCCGGGTCAGGCGCGGCTTGAGCATCTGCGCCAGCGGCACGGCGATCAGGTTGATGCCGGCGGCGGCGGCGACCGCCAGCGTGAAGTAACCGAACTCGGCCAGTGGCAGGTGCCGGGACAACAGGTACTTGTCGGTCTGCAGTATGAGCACCCAGACGATGGCGAGCGCGGCATGCGTCAGCGCGAAGTTGCCGATGCGGCGCAGCGAACGCAGCGAAGCCTTCGCCCCCGGTGCGTGCCCGCGCGGCATCGAGCGGCGGCTGAGCCACCACACCAGCGCCGCCTCGCACAGGCTGATCAGCAACTGCCAGGCGAAGTAGCGGAACGGGCTCGGGTCGACCACGTTGAACAGCAGCACGATCCCCGGAAAGCGCAGCGTGGCCACCAGGAAGGTGAGCGCATGGATCTGCACGTGCCGCTCGAACCCGATCAACAGGCCGCGCCAGATACCGGACAGCCAGCGCACCACCAGGATGGCCGCCATGAAGCGGAACGCGGCCGCCACCTCGGAAACTTCCAGCGTCTCGCTGGTCAGCCAGCCCGCGGCGAGTCGGTCGGACAGCAGGAACGACAGCACGATCAGGGGCAGGGCGCTGGCGAGCACGATCAGTTCGAGCCCGCGGGTGGTGTGCGCCAGCGATGCACCGTCGACCGCGCCGCCCGAGAACCGGGCCGTCTCGCGGGTCAGTGCCGGCGTCATGCCGGCATCCAGCAGCTGGAAGGCGGCCTGGACCATCAGGAAGACGCCGACCAAGCCGTAGCCCTCCGGACCCACCGCCTGCAGGATGACCGGTGCGAAGGCGAGCGACACCACGGCACCGTACAGTTGGGTGGCGTAGCCGCTAAGCAGCACGCCGGCATCGCGCTTGCCCGAACCGGGCAGGCGGGTGGCCCAGCGTATCGGCAGGTCGATCAGCCTGGCCAGCGCGCGGCTCACCGTGCGGCGCGTGCGCGACGGACCAGCGTGGCCACGCCGCCCTGCCAGCTCGGTGGCAACCGGGTCAGCAGGCGCAGGGCGCGGCTCGTCGTGTCCGCAGCGTCCCGCCCCATCGCATCCAGGGCGGCGCGGGCGATGTCGGGCTGGCCGTGCGACAGTGCGGAGCGGACCAGCTCGCGCGCCTTGCGCAGGGCGTAGCGGCGGTAGGACGCCCGGCCCGGCCCGGCGCTGCGTTCCAGTTGCCGTCGGCAGACCAGCAACCGGCATTCGAAGCGTGCGCGACCGGGCTTGGACACCGAACCCGCCGTGTCCACGTAGTCGAACAGCGGTGCGCCGCAGAAGCCGTAGCGCGGGTGCTCCAGCGCGATGCGTGACCAGAACTCGCTGTCCTGACCGTAGCGGATACCTTCGTCGAACAGGCCGCAGGCTAGGGCGACATCGCGGCGCAGCAGCACACCGGAGGTC
>JAULKR010097982.1:0-10573 GCA_032356305.1 Prasiola linearis | reverse complement strand
CGGCGCGGTACCACGGTGTCTGCGAACGCGACGTCGAGACCGAGAACGCTCGTCTGCAGGCGATCGTCTCGCACCTGCGCACGCCCGAGGTCGCTTCCTCGGGACCGCGCTACACCGAGATGCTGGAGACGCGCGACATCGTCGCGCGCGGTCTCGGGCGGGAGCGGTTCATGCTCGACAACGCCGTCAAGGCCCTCGACGCGGCGCGCGCCTCGCTCGCCGAGCATCAGGGCGGACTCGCCCGGTTGCGCGCCCGCGAGGAGGCGCTGCGCGAGCGTCTGAAGACGCTCGGCAAGGCGCGCGAGGGACGGCTCGCGCTCGCCGCGGAGCGCGAGACCGAGGAGCTCGCGGCGATCCGCCACGCGCTGCCCGTCGGGGCCGGCGGGTGAGCGGCTTCGCCCCGATCCCGCCACCGTCCCGCTCGCAGCGCGACGCCGAGGCGGACGACACGCGGGCGCGCGAACTCGCCGGCGAGTTCGGCCGACTGATCGAGGGACGACGCGAGTCGCTGGCCCGCACGGCGTCCGTGCGGGCCGAAGCGGGAACGAGCGGCGGCGGGGAGAGGGGCGGTTCGAGTCCGTTCGGCGAGTTTGTCGGCAGCACCTTCGGGCGGGGCGCGTTCGGTGACGCGTCCTCGGGGCGAGGCTCCGGGCAGGCACCGGAGCGGCCGACAACCCGGGCGTCGGAGCTCTCTGCCGACGAAGGCAGGCCGGAGGAGGGGGTATCGGAACGAGCCGACGGCGGGAGTACGCGCCGATCGAACGCGGGCGCGCCGCGAACGCGCTCGAAGGGCGCGGCGTCCGACGACGCTCGAAGGCAGGAGACGAGCGGTGGCGAACCGCATGCCGCGACGTCGGCATGCGCGGACGCGACGGCCGCGCGCGAACGGAGCGATGCCCGCGCAGTGCTCGCCGACGCGGGTGACGCGACGACATCGCGCGAGTCGCTGGAGCGCGACCGTCATGCCGGGGAGACGTTGGCCGAGGCGGGCGCCGCACGCGTGCGCGAACGCGTCCCGGACGACGAGCGCGATGCTGGCGAGGAGCGATCCTTGTCGCTGACCGACCCGACGGCTGCCGGGGCGCCGCCCGATCGATCTCCCCCGAAGGCGGTGGAGGAGGGGCGTGCGGAACCGGTGGAAGCTCACGCCCGGCCGCGGGTACCGCACGCGGCGGTGGCGGAGATCGCCCGCCTGCTCGCCGAACGCGTCGCGGCCGACGAGAGCGCGGCCGATGCGTCCGACCCGGGTGCCTGGCGTTTCTCGCTCGTCGACGCGGACGACGCCGCCGCGCTCGCCTTCGTCGTCACCCGGCACGCCAGCGGACAGCTGTCGGTCGCGCTCGACGAGGGCGACGAGGCAGGTGACTCGGCGCTGCTCGACGAGCTCGTCGCACGTCTGGCCGAGCTCGACGAGCGCGTCGTCCTCGAGAAGCCCGACCGTGGCTGAGCTGCACGCCACCGCGCCCGGCGCGCGTTTCGCCGCGAGCGTTCCGCCGGAGCGCGACCCTCCGATGGAGCCGGAGCCGGACGGGATGCCCGACGCCTCGGCGGGCGAGGCGACGCCTGCCGAGCTGCTCGGCGAGCTCGGCGCGGCGCTCGGCGCGACGGGCGAGGCGTTCGCGATCGTCGCCCGCGATACCCGCCGTCTGCTGTGGTGCAGCGCGTGCTGCCGCGAGCTCCACCCGGCGCTGCGGGTCGGGCGCCCGGCGACGACCGTCGCCGGCCTGGCGCGGCTGCTCGACGCCATCGAGGCGGGCGAGGTGCCGGCCCCGCTCGTGCTCGCCGAGCCTGCACCGGACGAGGGCGAGCCGTTCGGCTCGCGCGACGGAGCGCCCGCGACGTGCTCGCCGCTGCGCGTCACGCCGGTGCACGTCGGCGTGGCTCGCCTCACGTTGCGCTTTCACCGCGATGCCCGTCCGGACGACTACCTGCAGCGTTACGTCGCCGATCGCGAGAAACTGTTCATGGTCTCGCGCAGCGTCTCGGTCAGCGAGATGGCGGCGACGCTCGCCCACGAGCTCAACCAGCCGATCGGCGCGATCGCGAACCTCCTGCAGGGGTTGCGGGTGCTGCTCGCGAGCGAGCACGACGGTGCGCTGCCCGAGCCGCTGGAGCGAGCGCTCTCGCGGGCGAGCGACCAGACACGTTTCGCGGCCGGGATCATCGCGCGCGTGCGCAACTTCACCGAGGCGCGGACACCGCGGCTGGCCGTCTGCGAGGCGGGACAGCTGCTCGACGACACCATCGAGCTGCTCGACTGGGCGTTCCGCTCGGAGGCGGTGCGGGTGCAGCTCGAGACCGACGGGACGCCGCTGTACGTCTCCGGTGACGAGGTCCTGCTCCGGCAGGTGTTCGCCAACCTGCTGCGCAACGCGGTCGACGCGATGCGCGAGCGGCCACGCGCCACGCGCCGCATTCACGCACGCGTCGCGCGCGACGCCGACGGCGTGGCGATCGAGATCCGCGACAACGGCACCGGTCTCGCCGACGGCGCCGGTGAGGCGTCGTTCGAGCCGTTTCGCAGCGCCAAGCGCGACGGCATGGGCATCGGACTGAACATCTGCCGCTCGTTCGTCGAGATGCACCGCGGCAAGCTGTGGCTGACCCCCGGCGAGCGTGGCGGCTGCGTCGCCCACGTGCTGCTGCCGGAGCGCGGCACGTGAGCGAGCGTCGCCTGGTCGTCGTCGACGACAACGAGGAGTTCCGCCAGTCGCTCGTCTGGCTGCTCGAGACCTGCGGCTACGCGGTTGAGGACTTCGGCTCGGCGCGGGAGGCGCTCGAGCACCTGCAGAGCGCGCGTCACGAGACGCCCTGGTGTCTGCTGCTCGACGTGCGCATGCCGGACATGGACGGGCTCGACCTGCACGACGAGCTGCACCGGCTCGCCGTGCGCATACCGGTCGTCTACATGACGGGACACGGCGACGTGCCGCTCGCCGTCGAGGCGATGAGCAAGGGAGCGGTCACCTTCCTCGAGAAGCCGTTCGAGCTCGACACGCTGCAGAAGGCGCTCGAGGTCGCCTTCAACGCGCAGAGCCAGCCGCCGCCGGGCGAGGACGCCGAGCGCCTCGAGGCGTTCCGCCACCGCCTCGCGTTCCTGACGCCGCGCGAGACCGAGGTCCTGCAGGGCATCGTCGCCGGCAAGGCCAACAAGGTGTCGGCGATCGAGCTCGACATCAGCATAAAGACGGTCGAGGTGCACCGCGCACGGCTGATGAAGAAGCTCGGCACGCGCAGCGGCCCCGAGCTCGTCAGGCTGGCGATGCTGTGCCGCTAGAGCGCGCAGCACCGCCGCCGCCGTCCCGCGAACCGGACGATGCGCCCACCGCGGCGTCGCCGGACGAGAGCGGCCACGAGGCCGACGTCGCCGACGAGGCGTTCGGGGCAGTATCGCTTCGGCTTCTCGCCGACGGCTTGCCGGGTGAGTCCTGTCGCATCGACCTGACGCAGGCCCCGGACGCGGGAGCGGCGGACGCGGGCACGACGTCTCCGCCCCTCGATGTCGCACTGCGCGTCGCCGCGGCGGAGCCGCTCTTCGAGGCGCTGGAGCGCTGGCTCGAGGTCTCCTTCGACGTGGCGCCGCTCGACGCCGCCGGCGAGCCGACAAGCGGTACGGCTCGCGAGGTGGCGGACGGCGCGCAAGTCGATCCGGCCCCGCTGCGCCTGGGGCTGACGGCGCGCGACGCCGGCGGTCCTGCCCTGAGCGTGCACCTGCCGCGCCGTGCGCTCGCCCTCCTGCCGTCGATCCCCGACAGCGTCGCCGAATCGATCGACGTCCGCCTCGCCCCGCTGCCCGCGATCTGTCGCGTGGCGCGGCTCGCGCTGTCGGACGAGGAGCTGGAAGGACTGACCCCGGGTGCCGTGCTGCTGCTGCCGGAGACCTTCGGCGAGAGCTGGCCGGTGCAGCTGCTCGCGCGCGGCGTCGTGGCCGGTGCCCGTCTGGACGTGGACGAGGCGAGCGTCACCCTCGTGCCCGGACGGCTCGAGCGTGTCGCGCGCGCGGCAGTCGGCACGGGTGGCGCCCGCCTCGACGAGGATGCCGGACGCGATGTCGACGTCGTGCTGGAGGGACGGCTCGCCTGGGACCCGCTCGCCGTGCTCGGCGGTGCCGGCGAGTCGCGGCTGGCGCTGCCGGCGGCGCTGTCGCGGTGCCGTTTTCACTGCCTCGTCGGTGGCCGCGCACGCCTCGCCGGTCACGTCTCGCCGATCGGCGACGGCTACGGCTTCTTCGCGCTCGAACGAATCGGCGCTCCGGTGTCCGCACCCGCCGACGCTTCGACGGATGCGTCCGGGGCCGCGTCGACGGACGCGGCGGACGCCGCCGCACCCGCGGAGCGCTTCGCGAACGTCCCCGGGACGACGCCCGCGGCCGAAGAGGATTGAACGGCGATGGATTTCTCCGAGTTCTCCCCCTCCTCGACGCTGATCACCGTCGTCCTGATCGGGCTGGCGCCGTTCGCGATCGTCATGGTCACCTCGTTCGCGAAGATCATCGTCGTGCTGAGCCTGCTCAGGAACGCGCTCGGCGTGCAGCAGATCCCGCCCAATCTCGTGCTCAACGGGCTCGCGATGGTGCTGACGATCTACGTCATGTACCCGGTCGGCCTGCGCATGCTCGAGGCGAGCGGCGGCGTCGACGAGGCGCTCGCCGGCAGCGAGCGACTACTGGAGACGGCCAATCGCGCCAAGGAGCCGTTGCGCGAGTTCCTGCTCAGGCACGCCCCGGAGACCGAGCGCGAGTTCTTCCTCGATACCATCCGCGAGATCGCCGACGACGATCAGCGCGAGCGCTTCGGCGCCGAGGACTTCGTCGTCGTCGTGCCGGCCTTCACGATCGGCGAGCTGACGGCGGCCTTCCAGCTCGGCTTCCTGATCTTCCTGCCGTTCATCGTCATCGACCTCGTCATCGCCAACATCCTGATGGCGATGGGCATGTCGATGCTCTCGCCGACGATCGTCTCGCTGCCGTTCAAGCTGCTGCTGTTCGTGCTGGTGGACGGCTGGATCAAGCTCCCCCACGGCCTCGTCCTCTCCTACGCCTGAACGCCGTACCCCCGAGCGCCCCGACATGATCGACAGCGACATCCTGCAGATCACCCGCCAGGCCCTCTGGCTGGTGCTGATCCTCGCCGCTCCCCCGGTCGTCGTCGCCGCCGCCGTCGGACTGCTCATCGCTCTGGTGCAGGCTGCCACGCAGCTGCAGGAGCAGACCTTTCAGTACGCGGCGAAGTTCTTCGCCATCGTCGTGACGATCTTCCTCACCACCTCGCTGATGGGCAGCTCGCTCTACCGGTTCACCGATCGCATCTTCAGCGATCTCTCCACGCTCGGCGGCTGAGCGCCCGAGCGTTGGGGGAGCTCGACACCTGGGGGGATCTGGCCGCGCTGGCGATCACCGTCGGCTTCTCGACGATCCGTCTCGCCGTCGCCTTCCTGGTCATGCCCATCTTCACCAACGAGATCGTGCCGGCACTGGTCAGGAACTCGGTCTTCGCGGTCCTCGGGTTCGTCGTCGCGGCGGTGCAGCCGTTCGACGTCCTGCAGAGCGCTTCGCTCGGCACGCTCGTGCTGATCCTCGCCAAGGAGATCTTCCTCGGCATCTCGATCGGCGTGCTGTTCGGCATCTTCCTCTGGGCGTTCGAGGCGGCCGGAGAGCTCATCGACACCCAGACCGGCATGTCGCAGGCGCAGATACTCGATCCCTTCTCGGGTCACCAGGTGACGCTGTTCGCCGACTTCTTCGGCCGCTTCGCGAACCTCCTGTTCCTCGCCCTCGGCGGGCTGGTGCTGCTGACGAGCGTGACGCTGAAGAGCTTCGCCGTCTGGCCGATCGAGACGCTGCTGCCGCGCATCGAACGCGACGGGGTGCTGCTGTTCGCCGACACCTTCGCCGGCGTGTTCACGCTGATCCTGCTGCTCGGCGCGCCCGCGCTCGCCGTGATGTTCCTGATCGACATGGGCATGGGGCTGATCAACCGCTTCGCCCAGCGACTGAACGTGTTCTTCCTGTCGAACTCGATCAAGTCGCTGGTGGCCGTCGCGATGGTGCTGCTGATGCTGCCGATGATGATCGAGGTGCTGGTGCGCACGCTCGACGCGAACGCCGAGGAGACGCTCGGGCTGGTGCGCACGCTGTTCGGCGGGTAGCGCGAGGAGGACGGGCGGGCGGGCCGCCGGAGGGCGCGTCGCGCGGGTCGCGAGCGGCTCAGAAGAAGGGATTGGTCTCGATGCGGCCGAGACGTTCCTCGCCGGCCGCGCGCAGCGCCTCGAGGCAGATCGCCACCAGCACGTCGGCCTCGTCGGTGTGCTGCCACTCGGTGGCGAGCGCGGCGAGCGCGGCGCGCGTCTCGCGGGCGAGCGCGCCGCTCGACGGGTCGTCGGCACCGTCGAGCAGCTTCTCGCAGTACAGGACGCGCGCCGATGCGCTGCCCGAGACGAGGCGCAGCACGCCGGCGGTGAACTCTCCGAACGCACCGACGTCGAGCGGTGGCAGCTCGGAAGGCTGGGCGTACCAGGCGCAGAGGTACTCGATCGGCCCGAGCGAGCGGCCCTGCTCGAATGCCGTGGCGCCGAGCGCCCGCGGCGCGCCCCAGGCGGGCATGCGCCCGACGGGCAGACGGCCGCTGCCGAGCGCGTGCATCAGGGTATCGGTGACGAGCCGGCGCACGCGCTCGTCGCCGTCGCGCTCGACGATGCAGAGGATCTGCAGGAAGGCCGGGTAGAGATTGCCCCCGAGGCGCTCGCAGAGCTTGTCCATCAGCCGGACGCGCTCGTCGGGTGTCTCCAGGCCGACGAAGCCGGCGACCAGCTCACGTGTCGCGGCGTGCCAGTCCGGCTGCGCGGAGAGCGTCGGCGGGACGCCGCTCACGGCTCTCCGGGAACGGCGAGGTGCGACGTCACGCGATCGATGACGTCGGCGGCGTCGACGCCGCCGACGGTCGAGCCGTCCGGGAACGTGATCGCTTGCCGTGCGATGGCGCTCGGCCTGACGAACTCGAGGCCGAACGAATCGTCCGTCGGCGGGCGGGCGTCCACTGCCGGCGGAGCGCCGTCGAGCCCGACCGTGCCGCCGCGGACAGGGCCGGTCGAAGAGAAGTCGTTGCCGTCGCTCACGCCGTACCCCGGTGTCGCACGAGACCAGCCTAGCGTGCCGGGCCGCTGGCGACCATAAGGTGAAATACTGACAGACGCGACGGGCGTCGTCGCGTACGAAGCGGACACGACGGGGATGCTCAGGGAGAATTCGGCATGAGACGCGCGGCGCTCGTCCTGCTCGCGACGGTCATCGCGTCGGCAGCCGTTGCCGGGTGTGCGGCGTCCCGTCCTTCGCCCGGCGGTTCCGCCGCCTCGACGCCCTCGCGGGCCAGCGTCGCCGACCAGCAGATCGCGCTCGATTTCGTCAACGCCATCGTGCAGCTGGTCGGACCGGAAGCCTCCCCGCTGCACTTCGCTCCCGGCGGAGTCGAAGGGGAACCCGTGCTGGACACGATCCGCACGATGCTCGAGAGGGCCGGTTACGCCGTCGAACGCTCGGTGGAAGGGGGCGGTGCACGGACGGTGGATCACCGGTTCGCCGCGATCGAGAGCGCCGGCGAGCGCGTGCGGCGTCACGATCTCGTCGTCGGCGACATCGAGCTGCGGCGCAGTTACCGACGCACTGGTACCGGCACGCTGCTGCCGGCATCGGCGCTGTACGTCAGGGGCGCCGATGCCAACTCGGTGCAGATGATGGACGAGGCGCTGTTCGGCATCGGCGACGCCGGCGCGTCGCCGCCGGTCCTGCCGGAGGAGTTGCTGGCGAACTACGGCTACCTGCTGACCGGTGTGGCCGTCACCAGTCCCGATCGCTGGTCCGTCGGGGCCGGAGGGGCGAGCGAGCCGGCGGGCAGGACACCGCTCGGCGGCCTCTCGCTCGAGAGGCCGGTGGCGGGGAGGGAAGCGGGCGAGGGGCTCGCGCCGTCGGCCAACGTGCGCGAGCTCGGCCGCTCCAACTACGCCTCGCGGTTCGCCGCGCTCGACCCCGTCGTCGAGCACCGACTGGACTTCCCGCCCGGTTCCGATCGGCTCGACACGGCGGATGTCGCGCTGATCGACGACGTGCTCGAGCGCTTCGATCCGGCGACAGACGTCCTCTTCATCACCGGCTACTCGTCGGGCGGCGCGGCGGGTCTCGACGCCAACCGCACGATGGCGCTGAGCCGGGCCGAGAGGGTGCGTGCCGCGCTGACCGCGGTCGGCGTGCCGGTCGAGCGGGTCTTCGTCGAGGGCTACTGGTCCGACACCGCCGAGGCCGACATCCCGTCGCGCGCGGCGACGCTGGCGCTCAGACGCGGTGACACCTGACGCGGCTGTCCTCCCGTGACGGCCTTGTCGGCGGCGGGGCCCGAACCGCGCACCGTTTCGCTCGCTCGAGCGCCCCTACACTGGACGGTCCTCCTTCCGCGCCCTCTCCCATGCAGTACCCCGAATCCTTCGACGTCATCGTCGTCGATGACGGCCACGCCGGTACCGAGGCCGGTCGACGGAGGTGAAGGCGTCGGATCAGGTGCCGACCACGAAGCGATAGATCAGCAAGCCGACCGCGACGATGATCAGGAGGTGCACGAGCCCGCCGATCGTGAACTTGAGCACGGTGGCGACGAGCCAGAGCACGATCAATACGGCGATGATGGTCCAGAGCATGGTGGAGTGCGTCCTGTCGAAGCGTTCGCCGACTCTGCGCCGTCGGCGTGTCTCTCGCACGAGGGGAAGACGTCGCTGAATATTTTGCCCGCTGGACGCGCCGCCGATGTGGTGGCGATCCACACCTTCGGCCCTCTCGCTCGAGGATCCGGGCGATCTCGGATGTCGGCACGCAGCCATCGCGATGTCGTTGACGAGGCGCGTCGTCGGTGCCGCCGCTGCGTTCGGCATGTGAGTGGCTCTGTCCCGCAGAGCCAAGTTCAGCGAATGAAACGCACGTTCGCTCCCTTCCAGGCACGGTCCGCGGTCATCACCGTCGCGCCGAGCCGCCTGCCCAGGGCAAGACACAGGCGGTCGCCGAGCGACAACCCCTCCCCCCGCCTCCAGAGCTGCGCCGCCAGCTCGGCATCGGCCCGCGCCACCGGCTCCACCACGAAGTCGTGACTGACGAGCAGCGCCGCGGCCAGCGGCCAGTCCCGCCCGGACGAGAGGATCTTCTGCATCGTCTCGGACCAGTTCGCGGCGCTGCAGCACGCGCCGTCGCGAAGCGCCGACTCGACGGTGTCGGCCCCCGGCTCGCCCGCCAGGTAGGCGAGCACGGCAGACGCGTCGAGGACGATCAAGCGGACGCGTCGTCTTCTGCTCCCGCCGCCGCGCGCCGTTCGGCGAGCAGCTCTTCCATCAGCGAGGTCCCCTCCAGATCGGCTCGAACGCGCGCCTGGAGCTGCGCCTGGGTCATCAGAACGAGTCCGCCTTCCGTCTCCAGGAGAATCATGACCGCACCTTCGTCGAGCTTCACACGCTCACGGACTTCCGCAGGAATGACCAGACGCCCCTTGTTTCCCACCACGACCTTGTATGTGCCACTCATGGACAGACGGTACCACGGACGCCGTTTCGCCTCACCCGCACCGACGCGCTACGGCCGTTCGCCGAACCGCGCCCACAGCTCTTGCCACCAGCGCCGATCGACGCGTGCGAACCAGTCGTTGTGGGTCGCGCCGTCGACGACGACGCGCGCCTTCGGTGCGGGCAACGCCTCGTACAGAGCCTCGCCGAAGCGCGCGAGATCATTGCCGAGCGTGACGCGACCGGGAAGCAGATCGTCGTCGCCTACCAATCCTCACTCTCGCCGCTGATCGACGGCTGCCGTGCGCGCATGGAAAAGAACGAGTTCGGCGCGCTGCTTTCGGTCTCGGGCGAGGTGTGGGAGCATTGGGAAACCCGCTATGCCGACAACTGGAAGCAGGTGCCTGAACTTTCGGGTGGCGGTTTCATCTGCGACACCGGCTCGCACCTGTTCAATGCTGTCATGCAGGCCTCCGGGCGCGGCTATACACGCGTCGCCGGACACCTGAAATCTCTCGGGCGGCCCTATGAACTGGTCGGGGGCATCCTGGCAGAGATCGACGGCGATGTGCCGGTGACGCTCACCTTCTGCGGCAACACAACACAAGGGTGCGAGAGCACGCTGTCGCTGTTCTTCGAGCGGGCCATCCTCAGGCTGGACATCTGGGGCAAATGGTCCGAGCTGCGTCAGGGCTCCACGATCACCCGCGAAGCGGGCGGTGAGCCGAACGATGCCGTGCTCGACATCCTAACCGCCGTCATCGGCGGAGCTGCCAACCCCGCGCCCCCCGAGCACAGAACTCTGGGATCTCATCAAGCAATCCAGCGGCGAGGGCGGCAGCCCGCTGGCGCTGACAACAAGACCCGAGGCGAAACCATGAGCGAGATCCGCGTCACCATCTGGAACGAAGGCCACCACGAGCGGGAGCACCCCCATATCCGCGAAGTCTATCCCACCGGCATCGGTAACGTAATTGCCGATGGCATCGCCTGCGACGATTTCAAAATCCGGTCCGTCACCTTCTACGACGACGACGCCCAT
>JAULKR010097871.1:0-10577 GCA_032356305.1 Prasiola linearis | reverse complement strand
GGGGGGGGGGGGGGGCACGTACTGCGGAGCAGTGCCGCTGAGAGCAGGGATCCTCTCTTTCTGGCCTTCGGAAAAGTCGTACTGCGAGGAGAAGTCGGCTTCACCATACTTTGTGGGGTCGGGAATGTATGTTTCGTCCACGAGGAGACCAGTCTGCAGAACAGAACCAGAGCCATGTTCGCCCTCGGCCGACAGCCCACAGGCCTCAAGAGCAGCAGCACACTGTGAAATGTCTTCTCTTGGGAGTCGCAGAGTGACAGGGCATAAGACACGAACGCTCCACCCCTCGCCAAATCACTCTAGGTAGTGTATATGCCACGTGCAGCTGCTCCTGTTCATAGTATGAGTACAGTGATTTTGCCATATCGTTCGCTATGACCATGATGCATGCGTCCAGCTGCCCAAGGTTAGTGGATTGGTGACTGCCCTATATTGCCCTATATACCAATTCAACTGCCTCGCAAGCTACAGGCAGACCACTGAAATGTGAGAGAAGCTCGAATGCAGGTGCGCATTACTAAGTACCATGAGGCCGACATTTTGTCTGTGCAGCAGAGTGCATACCTCCGAGAGAGTCCTTGCGAAAGCCGCCCTAGCATCACCCTCGTTGTTGAAACCAGCAGTTGTTCCGTTCCAAGCAAAGTCGAGAGTCGTGTTCGAAAATTCACCGACCGTCACACCCTTGACTTTGGCAACATCGGCTTGCACAAGATTCGTTCCTCCAGCATCCTGCAGAGGGATTACCAGACGCAGCTTACGTCTTCCGGTCTGAGAGACTAGCAAGCGAAGGGAGAGGCTGTTGTCATGCGCCATGAGATGTTGAGCGTGGCACATAAACGTGAAACAGTTCGAGAGCCATGCTTTGCAGGTCAGAGCACGACACCATTGTTCAAGAGTACATCAATGGTTACAGTCAATGGCTGATGCACACGAACGAACCATGTTAGTCAGGTCTATGCAGACTGCCACATGAAACCAATCTCAGATATCCACAGATGCTGCGTATCAGAAAACCCCTCCCACACCTTGGTATGGTCAATCGAAGCTTAGACCTCGAATCAACAAGAAATCGGATATTTAAGAAGCAAACGTATCTTCTCGACATCCTCATTGTGACAATCTGCCTGAGCTAATGCCTAGTATACAGCCTAGTACTTGCTTGCATGCGCAGGAGCAAACCTGCAAAGCTAGCACGAAGGTAGAGACATGTGGTCAGCATACGAGCCGAGATGCTGCAGGGCTTGTTATGTAGAGACGGGCAACCAACCTCAACGATCTGCATCTTGTACGGAGCAAAGGACATTTGGTAGGACTCTGTTCCGGATAGCGAGTAACGAGAAACCCAGGCGACAACCAGGGGCTCGCTAATTTTGGTGCCGTTTTCCTGCATTGGAAGCATCAGCTGTTAAAAGACACATATGATACAGCACTCTAAGGATTGCGTGTTGCACATTCTCCGATGAATGACAGGGTTGGTAACCTAAGAGCCAGCTGTGGATGCCACCAAAAGAGTGCGCCGCAATTCCTAATGGCAATGCGGTTGCGGTCTCTCCAACAAATTGGCAGTGTGGGAGGACAGTGCAGGGGTCGTCGAATCTGTGATCACCTGCCACCCTGGAGCTCACCTTGACATTGTTGTACCGCCTGGTGACATCATCGAAATAGTCCGAAGCAGCCTTCTCACGGTTAAAGAAGAGCCCCATGAACTTTATCCACTCTGCACGATTCAAGATACCTGTGCACAGGAAGCCATGAAATCAGCAGGCAGCAATGGCCTGCATCCTCGTCACCGCGCCCAGGGGCCGCAGAGCCCTGGTGGGGGCAGTGGCATCGAGACATGCACTCATGTGAAGCTACGCAGTTGCTTGAGACAACAAGCAGCTGGAATCCCCAGCTCAGAGTTTAGGCGTGCGCCTCGCCTGGGTCCTGAGACACAGAGAAGGTGAAGACGGGTGCAGTCAATGGTGGCGGGGGGTCAATTGGTGCCGTGGCAGTCACTCCATCCACGAACGGCCTGACTTCTGACCTCAGAACAGTCTCGTTGTTCAATTTGGAGGTGTCCACAGCAGTTCTGTGTGCACAGGGGCAGGCTGCCTTAGTCGTATCCCACTACAAAGAACACAGGCAATCACATGTAATCAAATGAGAGCGATTTCATTAACTTGCACCTTTGCGCACAAATAGGAAGAGTCGCATGCAAACAAGGTATGGTTGAGTCTGACTCAATGACGGGCAAGCAGTGAGTAATGCCATCAGAAACTTGACATCTACAAATGCAGTAAGCATGATGCTAAGTTCCCCCCCCCCCCCAGGGCGGGTCTCGGGAGAAAGAAAGCACCAAAATTAGGCAATATGGCATACATAAGGCTGTGCTGACATGTGATCTCCTTATGTTTTATTGGTTGCCTGGGTTTAGGGTTAGAGTTAGGGTTAGGGTTGGGTTTACCCTAAACCCCAAACCCTAACCCTTTAGTGGAAAGTAGACGCACTTGTTGCAGGACAACGCCTGTTGGGCGCATGGTGAAACTGCGAAGTTGCTGACGGAGTGCACGCGGTCTGTCACATTGAGGATGCTCTGCAACCACTCAACCAGCTCAATGTCCAAATCATGTTTGCTGAGAGTCGAGCTTTTGTGAGTTCATACGCTCTCACTCGATGCTGCATGCTGAGCTTGTTGCGCTCTCTATAGTTTGCAGCTGTCACTACCATGAGAACACTTCGGTGGTATGTTCCGAGAAATAAGTGAGTACTGCTAACGACAGAGAGACCACCGACGCGGGCATGCAATGACAAGCTCGTCGCCAGGCATGCCAGGCATTGATCTACAGGAGTTTGTACGGAGTCGTCTGCATTAGTGAGTAGAAACGTACCAAGAAAGCATAGGGGACGGTGTCAGGCACCATCAGGCTAGACAGTGGGATGCTGAAAATTCGTTTCCCGGAGGTAATAGCTTCACTGGGAGGAGTTCCGCCACACTGATACAAGATATAAGTCTCGTTCACTGCTGTATTAGTCACCTCCTGCAAGATAACAACGTAGCAAGCGTATCAAGTTGCTGGCATCGGTATACTTGCACAGCACTTCATTCAAGGAATTGTTTCGCACCTTGTACGTCGGAAAGTACTTGACCTTAAAATTCTGGGCAACGGTGACCTGTACATGTAATAAGGCATCAGTACTCGCATCGACATCGACATCATCATCCTTCTGAAGATCAAAATCTTTGATTTAGGTATCTAAGAACGCGAACTTTCAGAGCTGATATATCGTATAATGGCCGCCATGCATATATGATGTCCTCCATAGGATTGACATGGACAGATGACAAAGTGCAACCCTCGGCCAGGATTGCAAAATCAAGAGTCAATCAAGAGTAATTACTTACAGCAACAATAACAGATTGGTTAAGTCGAGCCTGGTGGGTCGTACACATTAATCATAGCACATTCCATCGCACCGTGGTCGTGTTCCCAGCTTCAGTGGTAGAGTCTCCAGATAAGAATGCTTCTTCTGGAAAAACAGAGTTGAAAGTGGTAGTTCGAGGCGTTGATGGAAGGCAATCATCAGAGAGAGACGACGGGCGCTTGTACAGAGTTTGTGCAAGCGCTTGATGCGATGCCGCAGCGAGCACGCTCAGAAGCAGGAAGTTGGTCGGGATTGAATATAGCATAGTTGCAGGACTTAGTGATAGGTGGTTGATATACAAAAATTGTGAATGATTTACGTTAGGCTGCGCCATCAAGTACAGAGGAAATGTGGACTCTATATCAATTTTCTAAGGAATCCCTTGCATAGTTGCATTTCTATGCTGCTCCAGTCTTTTGACCTCTGCAACCTCCTTCGCTGCGACGCGATACCGAGCTTAATTACCTATTCCTTGAAGCGTACTTCTAGGTTCCCGCAATAATGTTCGCCATTCGTCGCATGCCTGCGCTCGTCAGCCGCCCTGGCACCATCCGGCTTTTAGCTCCAAGACCATCTCCAGCAGCATTTGCCAGCAGGTCGAGGACGTCGCTATTCTGTGCAGCCCAAGCGAAGGGCACAGGTTTGGGTCACGACATCGTGCATAGCCTCGTCTACTTGTGGTCCATTTCATCACTGACGCAAATCCTACGTAATCGCAGGAACATGCAAGTGGTTCAACGTTACGAAAGGCTACGGTATGGCCTGCGCTTCCGCTTCGAAACGCCGATAGCCCGTTACTGCTGCCTCTGTGCGTACACGTGGTCAAAATTGATCTTCATACGTCCATTCACTCCGAATCAGCGCATCGCAGGCTTCATTACCCCAGACGATGGAAGCCAAGACTTGTTTGTTCACCAAGTAAGTTTAGAGCGACGATGTTTTGACGTCCATGTGGTGCTTGGCAGCTCTGGTGAAAACTATGTGACAAATAACGGCTGCAGGGATTGCAAGGTAAGTTAATGTGACAATGAGATTGTAGTAAGCTGACTTTAATTTACACCACACTCTTTTTGCAGACAAATATTGTCGCGGACGGCTTCCGATCACTTGCAGAAGGCGAGAAGGTCGAGTTTGTGGTCGAGGCTTCAGCTGATGGGAGAACCAAAGCGATTGAAGTGTCAGGCCCTGAAGGTTCATACGTTCAGGTGATGGCTGCCTGAGTGTACGTGCACTTCGATTGGCTGTTTCTTCAAAAGCAAGCTTTATCAAGCTGTAAGATGGGAGCTTCATGCTTGAAAGATCCTCGGACCTCCAACGTATATGTGGGTGACTTGTAGTGTCCTTGGGTCTTTGGCTCACTTGTATGCATGTCAAAAAGCAAGTGTCATGTGAGGAGGAGACCAAAGCAATCTGTCCCGCATCGCAGGGTGCACCAGCACCTCAACAGAGCTATGGTGGTGGTGGTGGCGGCGGTGGCCGAGGTGATTACAGCCGAGGTGGTGGTGGTGGCGGCGGCGGCGGCGGCTATGGCGACTACTGAGCAGCACCACCTCCTGTAAGGCTGCACCATCTTTTCTCGAGACCCTGTATTCGCATATGCGTTGCTAGGCACTGAAACTTTTGGAATTCGCCCCCACCCCAAGCTATGTACGAAGTTTGCCAACGGACCACTCTGTTGTCATTTGATGCAAGCGTCACACTAGACTAGCTGACTAGCTGAAGCAATGACCAAGCTGTATATGCTTCGTTGAGACTTAAGTGTCGGTGGCAGGGTACTGTTGGTATCAGATGTTCTCTCAGGTTTTTGAAGCTGAGAATCTCATTTTGTGCTGACAGGTCTTGACAGCAATTATCATCGCAATTGTGATGCGACAGCTGCACATGGAAAAGACCGCTAATGGAAAGGTCTCTTAACTTTTGAGGAATCCTGTCCGAGGTTTGTATGTCTGGTTTAGACGATGTGTCGCAATTGTGTATTATTTTGAAACATTACGTCGGGCACCTACTGCTGTTCTAGTCTTATCCATTGAGCAACTGGAGGTCTTTTGATTCACTCACAGTATAGTTGCCTACGTACAGCTTCATCTTGCGATGCCGTGGTGTCGAGTATGTGAGACAGGGTCGCAAATTTCCTATTGTAAACTCAGTGAGGCTGGTAGGATGTAGATATATGAAGCTAGATTTAACGTATTCAATGAACGTGTGTATTTTTTCAAGAGCGAATGAGCTGACTAGTACGTGCCATGATCTATAGTCATTGTCTTAATGTTACTGGCAGGATGCAATTCGCGATAATGAGATGTTATATTTGTTGTATTATATGTCAACATGGTTTCCTGCCGCCTCAGCAATATTTTTGTTCACATTCTCGCATGTGCACATATTATGTCTCGGCAAATGTCTGAAAGCACTATTTCGAATAATTATATGCCAATAAAACAATGAAGCCCGCACTGCTGCTTAGTCATCACTGCTCCTCATTGACGCACAAATGCACACACCATCGACAACCCAATCACAGTTCATTGGCCTTGCATTGTGATTACAAGTCGCCTACCGTTCGCTCTATCACGATGCTCGCAAAGCCAGATACCCTGTTGACAAGAGAGGAATCCAATCTCAGTGTCATTACCCGAAAACGGATGGCCCATCAGTCCCTACCCCCGATTTCCGCAAGACCTGAAGACCGGATAATGCTGCTTTACAGAAAAGGGCGTACTACGCGTACACAGTGACGACATCAAGTAACGTGACCTCTACTCGATGATTGCAACGAGCTACTGGTTGACTCCTTGTCTTGTTCAAGCAATAAGCTTCGTCAATATGAAATAGATGTGTGTTCATGACTGTGCTTCCTGTTGCTGCCATCCTCAACATTACACATGTCAATTATGCAAATTTTTGTACTCAGGCAGCGAATGTCACCTGCCATGTGCCCAGAGCCAGGGCACCAGCCTCAATGGGTATTGTCAGCGAGGCTCCAAACACTGAGCTCTTCACATGTGCTGGCATATCATCAAATCCCTACCAAATACATTTAAAAAAACCGCTCAACAAGGCAGATGGTAGGAATGATGCTCGAACTTTGCTGGCAGGCGTGTCGATTTCATGTAGTACACTTGCACGGGCTGATTACCTCATCGACATGTACCCATGGTGCTTTTGGACCCTGCGCATCAACCCCAGCAACAGTCTTGTGAGAATGGACACAGCTTGTGAAGCGTCACAATTCGCAATCTGCAGAAAACAATATGTTGGACAAGGGTTCATTGCAATGTATCTCAGCGAGATCCGCTACTCTTCGCTACACGAGGTGATAGTCTTGCTGATCAATCGAAATTAAGAAGATTAATTGAATCTGTTGAGCATAAGCATGTGCCGGGCAGAGGTCTCTGTGAAAAGTAAGATGATGTGTAGTGTTGCCGCGTTCAAGAAGTGACGTTGCCCAATGCCTGAGGTAAACTATGTTCTTTGCCATTCAAAGCAGATGGATATCTGAGCAGGATCTTCGATGAATCAAATAACTAAGTGAGACAGCTCATTCAGGATTATCCTAATGTGATCTGACTTAATACAATAAATATAGGTAAAATATCACCTCCGGGACGACAGCACTGAGAAAGGTTTCCATGTCTTGTCGAACATCAGGATCCTGTAGACCACAAAACATGCATGAGAAATTACGATGAAGGGCTGCAACTCGACTACTACTTTCATGTATTCAAGGTGCTGATATGGTCGTGCCGAAAGGTGAAGGACGCTCTGCATATGCAAAGCAATTGTAGCAGCTGCAGCTGCAGCTGCAGCTTCACGTTATCTATCAGAAAAGCAATAGAACAACATGATGCAGTCTATGGTATCCGCTGGTCGGGTCGTCGGTGGGGGCTCACACAATTCTCGTTAAGTGTAAGAGAAGCCGATGTGTGTTGAACTGCGCCAATCAATCAGCCCAAGATAAAACCGAGATCTTCTGATGTTGACAAAACGAGAAATGCAGGGTGTTTGAGTTGGCTGCAGACGCAAGAGGACACGGTCAGAAGGAAGTGCGAACGTATGATTGATTGAGCAATAGGTATACTCACTGAAAATGTGACACAAGCCCAGCTTAAATTGTGTCACATCGTTTTTTATACTCTTCAAGATCTGCAGCGCCACACAAAAAGTTTGACACAAAGTAATTCATGTAGCTAACCCTCTAGAATGTCAATAATGAACTAGAGTGTGAATTGCAGGTCCTAAGCTCTCCTGTAGTTTCGCCGCTTATTTGGGCCGCTAGTTAAGAAGATAATTAAGGAGGCTAAGATAATTAAGGAGGAGATAATTAAGACCACGGCATGCAGCGCCAATTGCCAAGCAGATTGCATGACAATTAAATCATGCGTGCAAACATGTAGGTGAGGGTGACATCAAGACCATCAATCCAAGTAATTGCAATCTAGGAGCTAATTAAAGAGCGTTAAAGGGCATTCTCCCCATTAAAAATTATTCAGGGGTCCCAGATTTCTCGCTCAAACACCGCAGAGTACTCAATATACACCGTCCATTCGGGTTTGTGATCAAAGCAGTATCGTCGAGCAGGATCGGCGACACCTGAGCAATAACATCGTGCTGAATCTGCTTACCTCGGGCAACCGACTTCTCGACTGCTCAAAATGCACCTTTCAGTCTCGTCTCTTTATTCGTGAGTATGAGCAGATCGTTGTCACCTGATCAGTCACGAGATGACAGCCGCGCTTTGCGGCTTTCAAAGTGATCTTCTGTTGAGCAAACTTCATTGCGCTGTATGATACGGAGCAGAGTGCCACGTAAGTTGAGGTCGATGGAAGTCCCAATCCGCTTTCAGCAATCGCTTGAGCTTGACACAGCTTCCCCTTACATCAAGTGAAGATGCGCAGCGCGCAAGACTTTACCTCAAGAAAGACTCAGTATTATCTGCATGCAAGTAGATGTGACTGACCGCAGATGCTTGACCCATCTCGATGACCCATGTCGATGCCAGGCTGGCTTACCGTATAAATTCTCCGAACCAGCACACGAGAATTACACTACGCATTCCGCACATTTGAATAAGGCATCAATGATCAGATAAAGGAACTTCGATGTAAGTTGAGGACCCGAAAGTCTCACATTGGAGCTGTCGACGAATATGTCCGGCATCGTCCGGCAACCACCACCAAAATTATTGCATATTTCCCGTGCAGTCTCCGTGTCAGATACGAGCAGACTCAAACTTCGACTCAGACTTTATTTAAGACATAAGAATTGCGTACCGGTTTTCGTCCGACCGACCTGAAGAAAAAGAAATGCTGGCTTTCCTCATTTCAAAGGCTTTGAACGTCTAAACTTGGAGCCTAGCTGGCTTGCATGAGCCAGCCTGGCATCGCATTTGCGTCGATTTGTTTTGGCAGTAGATGAAGTGACTCGCGACTTCTGCAACTCTCAACACGCGGTAAATCTTCGAGTTTCAGAGAAGGCACTGTAGACTCTTGATGACTGAGAGTGGATCTTGAACTCCTTCGCCCTTCTTTGTCTCCGGTTTGGCGTGAGATATCTTCCAGCGTATAGAAGGTCAATGCGTTTATAATAATATTCCTCACATGATGGAAGCTGGAAAAAAGCGCAAACACAAGCACAAAAAACACAAGCATAAGCATAAGAAGCAAAAGCATGACAGCGCTGACGAGCAGGTCGTTACGCCCGCAGAGGCTTTGGCTAGATCTCCATCAAGGCAGTCAGCTGTTGTGAAAGAAGATAAGACTGTAGAGCTTCCAGTAGCAGCCAAGCGTGCGACCTCCCATGGCATCAATGCTCCTACAGGTGCGGAAGCGCCTTTGGCATAATGCATGAGGACAACGCATTATTCGACGATGACAAATTGGCTTTCATGTTCCTTCCATCACAACGAGAAAAGATGCACTGCCTTGTGAGAATTGTTTAGCCCGCGTTATGGGGCTCGGCCATATGCTGACGTGCTGCAAATGTCTGAAGTCGTTGCGATGCAATCTGCTTCGATTATTGCAGAAGCATTGCCCTCTGCCTCTGACGAGGCTGATCGTGAATCTGGCGAAATTAATGTTGAAGCCACAATGGAGGAGGTAGTGTCGCCTTCACAGGTCGACAGCAAGAAAAAGGAAAAGTGAGATTGTGCTCACATAGGTTGTTCGTGCAGTCTTGTCGATGCTTATATAAAGGATATCAGCTTGCTTACTTTTGCTTGCCTTCCAGCGCTGCAGTCGCTTGTTTCTGCAGAATGCTGCCAGCCAGTATAAATGAATGAAGTGACCATGCTGCAATATGACTTAACACTACTTCGTATATTGACATCTCCATGCGAATCTTTCCTTCAAACTGTCTCGCCGTCGAATTAATTCTGCATTTTCAGTATACCTTGCATGCGCCGAAGAAATTTGCCCTCATTCCAAGATGCCATGAAACTGTTGCAGGCGTCACAGACACCGCTCCGAATCGTCCAGACGCAACAGGCGTGGAGACAGCAATCGCACCACTCGCAGGTCGTCAGTCATCTCTGAAGCTGCACCATCACATGAAGCAGCTGCAGTGGACAGCCAGCCAGATGCTCACGGGGCAGTCAATGGTCATAAAGGAGCTGAGCTTGTTGAAGCAGGCTCTGCACCTCACCCAGAGTCTCACCAGCACAGTGGCGACGCAGCCACAAAGGCTTCAGACGGTCAAGTCGATATCAAGAGTGACGGAGACAAGCAGGAGCGAGCCACAGGTATTCAGTAGCTGCCGGCAAGATGGGTTTCGCTTACAGTTGGAGTCAGCCAGAAATGTCAGTTTCGGGGCTAACTAGGCATCTCCTCAGGACCGTGCTGTAGAAGGAGCTGACTTTAGAGCACCCATTCACTTAGAGATCAATGGGCGTGTCAATAGTGTAATTGGATATAGGAAGTCATGTAGGAAGTGTGTTTATACGATGGAGCTGCAGAGACAGAGGTTGATCATCCATAGCAGCACGGAGCAAATGACTCCTGAGCTGAGGCACGGCCAATGATATGTGCTGATCTGAAACGTAATGCATAGGCACCAGCAAGGCATGCCCACGGCGAACAGGGAATGTGTGTATGCATGCTTCAGATGTGTGTGTGTGTGTGTGTGTGTGTGTGTGTGTGTGTGTGTGTGTGTGTGTGTGTGTGTGTGTGTGTGTGTGT
>JAULKR010097760.1:0-10578 GCA_032356305.1 Prasiola linearis | reverse complement strand
CCATAGCCGGGGTCACGCGCAGTTGCTGGCATTACCTGCATCTCACCCATAGCTCCGGCATGAGAGCGCAGTAACTCACCATCGCTTCCATAGCGCCGACCGTTACTTTCAGACTTCATGGTTATGGCATCAAGTTTGAAGCCATCAAAACCCGCCGCTAGCGTTTCCACTAGCACCTCCCGCACTATCCCAATCATCGGCTGTAAAAGAAGGCAGCTCACCTGTCGGAGCCTGCGCACCGCCGCGTGACATGGGGACCATCGTAAATGTGCCATCGCCATTATCGGATTTGACCCAATTCACTTTCTCCGTGGGGTCTTGATATAGGATCGACGGCTTGCCATCTGCGCCCACCATACCAAGCGAGCCATCATTGGTTTCCCAATAATGAGGCTTGCCACTGGTTTGAGGCTTATTCTGCCATTCCCACTGCCTGTCGGCTCGGTCTAGCGAACGCTTGCGAAGCTCAGCAGCTTGCGCCGCCGCAGTCTGTTGCTGCTGTGACTGCATAGCGTTCAGCCGAGCCACACCCTGCGGTGCATAGCCCATTTGACGGGACAGCGTATCCTCGATTGCAGCCAGCGCGTAAGGCAGCACGCTTTTCTTCTTCTTCGGCTCAATAGCATCGGCCACTTGCATACCTGGCGCGGTGTCGATCGGCTGCATATCCTGCGCCATTGGCTGGCCAAACAAACCCTTCTTCCGCTTACGCATCCCGACCACCATCAGCCGCCTCCCCCGAAGTAAGACCCTGCCGAACCAACACCAGCAAGTATAAGGTCACCGAGGAACCCGCCGCTAGTTTTTTGCGTGCTATTTACGTCCTGATATTGCCCCAAAAGGCCACCAGTTGCCGCAGCAGCGCGACTTGCAGCATCTAGTGGCATCATTGCCCCGGCCTCGCCTGTTTGCAGCGCAGGGAGCAACGTCATGTAATCACCAGCAGCAATCGCCGGGGCCATGCCAGCAGCTTGAGCACGCCGGGCCATCTCGCGATCATAATCCTGATAGCGCATACCCAATTCGGCATCGCCCATATTCTTCGACACCTGATCCGCTGCGACACTGCCACCCGTAAGGCCGCGTGTGCCAAGCCCGGCTAGCGTTTGGCGGCGGGTGTTTTCAGTCGTTTTGGCCACCATGCTATCGAGGAACGGGTTTTCTTTAGGGTCGCCCGCCAAGGTGCTGGTGATGTAGTTTTCGGCTGCATCGATTGTCGGCACGCCATCACGGTAACGCTGCATCAAATCGCTGGATATGCCGAGCAAATCATCGGAGAAGCCCGCAATCTTCGGAGCCTGCGCGTTGTAGGCGCTATTTACGTTCTTCGCCGCACCCTCAACTTCAGCCGAATAAACCGGCTTATTGGTCTGCGTTGATTTCGTCTTCTTGCTAGACATCCCCATAGGACAGCTCCTTCACAATTCGCACCTGTTCAATTTCATAACCCGGCAGCAACTTCGCCCATGCAGGACGGCTTTCAATGGCCGCAATTGCGCAACCTTGCTTACGCCCCCACGCTTCCGCTAGCGGTATCAGCGCGATAATGCCTTCCGGCTCACCCACC
The DNA here is from genome assembly GCA_032356305.1 of Prasiola linearis. Lineage (NCBI taxonomy): Eukaryota > Viridiplantae > Chlorophyta > Trebouxiophyceae > Prasiolales > Prasiolaceae > Prasiola > Prasiola linearis. The sequence continues at coordinate 9,011 of JAULKR010097760.1, read as the reverse complement.
GCTGCGATGCCGTGGACTTCCTTCAATCCGCTTGGGTAGGTTTTTATCTCAGCGACAATAGCCGAATTGCCTTCGCTCCAAACTCGCCAGACTCCGCGCACAACCTGCCTGTCGATATAAGCCGCTGGGTAGCGCTCAGGAGCAATGGCCAGAATTTCGTCCCGGAACTTAGCGTAAGTCAGTGAGCATCTCCCAATTGACCATTTAGAAGGCCATCCAATCGACCTTTTCGCCAGCCACATCATCCTTCTTGCCGGAGCCTGCACCACTGATAGCCACAGTCAGCTCCACGCCGACCAACCCGCTTGGAGTTTTCTCTTTCAAACGAACAGCTGCGATTTGGCAGCCTGTCCATGCGCCATTTTCCTGCGTAAAAGTTCCGTCAATAACGCTGGCGAACACCAATCCACTGGACGAAGATTGGACGCGCGGCGTGAGAACAATGTGCGGCTCCCTGTCCATATTTATGGCCGGGTTGAAGGCGATTTGGGAAACACCGTCATTATCCAGTGTCACCTGCCCCCATCGCTTGATTGCGCGCCGCCGCAAATCAGGTATTCCACCCTCACCTATGTAATCGTATGCCATCAGCGAGCCTTATGGTGTCGCAGGATGAGCACCCGCAATTCCGTTATATCGCCGTCGCCATCGGCTTCAGCATAAATCGCGCCGCCGTTGTTCTCCCAAGTGTCGAGAGTATAAGCCGGAAAGCTCAAGCTAACCTTGTGAACGACTCCGGCCCCACCAGTGACAGGGAACGTCTCAGGCTCAACAACGCCAATCGCGCCGCCAATATCTACTTCAAACTCAATAGCGCTTGCTGTCGCATCAGCAGGGGTGAAGGAGCATTGAATCTTGATAACGATTGAATCACCTTCGCGGCCCGTAATCACATCGCTTGTCGTGTCCCAAAGAGCCACAACATCAGCGGGCGATTGGCTTGTGTTGCTATAGCCAGCGCCATCAATTTCGAGCTTCACGCGGGTCGCAGCTACCAGCGCTTGCGCTCCACCACCGTGCGAGTAAGTTTCCCAACCAGTGGTAGCTGTTGAAGCCTCTAACTCGCCCAAACGCGCCTCTGACAGCCCCACCCGTTGCGCCAGCGCATCAACTGCCGACTTCACGCTCTGAACGGCCAATTTGACCAGCCTAGGCCAGTCTTTGCGGTTGGCCGTCTCAGGGATTACCGTCACCGCCTGCCGCCTTGGCTCGCTTCGATCTCAACTGCCTGCGCATAATTCCAACGCGCCCCAGCTTCGATTATCCAGGTGATGCGAGAATAACGCCCTGTGTGGCGAATAGGCATAGCCCCGCTGGTTCTTAGCTCGCTGGTAGTGCGCGCTCGCTCAGGGTCACCCATGCGCAGCCTCGCATCCAATTTGAAGGACATCGCGCCAATGCAATCAGTTACCGGACGAAACTCCCGAAACCGTGTGGTCGCACCTTGAAACGGCTCGAAAAATGCGGTGCGAAAAGTCGCCTTCACATTATCGCCCGACAGTGACCCCAGACGATTGCCTGCGATGGCGTAAAACTGCGGTGAACCACCGGACAGGCGCGGGTCATCGAGGCTGAACGGCACATCCTCTAGCGCCGTATATTGATCGTCCAATTCCTCTAACGTTGAGCTGGAGGTGAAGCCGCTAAACACCGCTTCAATGCCACCGGTGCGGGTGGACCACCGCTTAAGGACGAAATTGTAAATCCACGTTTTGCCGTTCGGGAAACACCACGCAACCAGCTTGCGTTGCGGGTCCACTGCGCAGAACAGCTTTTCATAATCGCTTGGCGCAACTTCAGCTTGAAAGGAGCGGTCCACCTTTTCCGTTCCAATGGGAACCAATGCCTGCCCGTCCTCCAAGGCCATAAATCCGCTATCCGACAGGAAGAACACTGTCCGCCCATACGATGCGACACTAGCTCGCGATGCGCAGCCTACGTTCTCCGTAATCGGGTCATAGACGAAGGGCGCGCTATCATCACCCGTCCGGTTCATGCGAACAATGCGGCGGCGCTGCAGGATTACTCCAAACTCACCCCCGGCAAGCCCCATCACCTCGCCGCCTTCTAGCATTTGCTGAGACGTTGCCCCGGTGTTTACCACATCCCATTTGGTGTGGTCTGCTACCTCGCTTGTGGTTATCCGCAAAAGGTCATTGGCAGCTTGGCCAATCACCACATAGTCGCCAACCACCGTTATGGATTTGCCTATCGGCGCACCACTTAGCACGCTGGCAGTTCCGGCGTTCAAATCGACAACCTGAGTCGCCACTCCGTTCACAGCGATGGCGAAGTTTCCGAATGATGCGAACCGCCACTGCTCGCTCACCGATAGGGCCACTACCAGACTAGCCCAGCCACCCGCCGCATATCGAACCAGCCCGTTGGCCGTGCCTGCTAGCAAGTAACTTGTGCCATCATCCGCAATGAATGAAGCGCCGCCTTTGAACGTAGCAGGCAAGGCATCGCTTACGGGGATAAACGCTTTGACCGGAGCATACCCATCGGCAATCGGAAAAACACCGTCCGCAATATCGAGCGATTGGCTATTGTCCGATTGGTCCGGCAAAAACTCCGGCAGAGGTAATTTCACGCGACGTTAGCCAACCGCGGGACAAGCCTGCCGGGATAGCGCTGGCGCATGAAATAGCGCTTCGCTTCACCCAATGCTTCATCCCAAAGGTTCTTGAACAGCAAGGCGCGCTGGTCGTTATCTAGATAGCCCTCAGCAAACATCATCGCGCCATAGAAATACAGGTCGGGATGATGCTGCAACAGGTCGTTGGACGGATTGGCATCCGACAATTGCTGCAGGCGTGGTTGGTAGGTGAGCGATACTGCCGTGCTTACCGCTGGCCAGATAAACAGCTTGCCGCGCTCGATTGTAAAGGTTGCCAGCGTGTTATCGAGGTCATCGCGTGCCAATGGCGGGCGCTGGATAATATCCACCCCGGCGCAGTGAACCCGCCGGGCGGTGCTGTAGTCGGTGGGCAGTGGCGCGCAGCCATCCACTACGGTCAGCGCAGCCGTAATTTCGTTAAACATCGGCTCCAGCAACCTACGCATACGCGCCTCAGCCAGAGCAATCATGGTTTGTGTGTTGCCTTCCAAATCGGAGCGATCAAGCCAGTCGGCAATCGCGTCGGACAATTCGGAATAGGTATCGAAAGCTAGGTTTTCGGGAACGCTAAAGGCTGTCATGGCGAAGCTCCCCGACCTAATGAATAAGGTGAAAGGGGGCGACCCGAAAGCCGCCCCGATTCATTACAATGCAGGTTCGTAGGAAGCCCGGATTGCAGTGCGGAGATCGTCCGCATCCATATCGCCGATGCCAGCGACGTGACGCATGAACGCTACCGCTTGAAGCGGAGCCTTCGTCAGCGCATCAAGGTCCGCATCGTCGGGAACCTTGTCGGTTGAGGTCGCCTGGATAGCCGCTTCCTCTGCCGGGATTTCCTCCCAGTTATCGGAAGGGTTTTCGACATCCGAGACAAACGGCACACCAGCGCGATAAAACGCCCCGCCAGTGTAAACGTCCGCCGTCGAGACGTAGTGCTTCATATCAGCCATGTGTCAGCCCTCCTTAGGCGCTTTGACGTGCTGCAGACACGCCCGCTGTGATTTTGCCCACGGTCGGCGCAGTGCCAGCCACGGTGTATTTCATGCGAACGTAGCGTTCCGATGTGCCTGCAGGCAGACTATCGGGCAGCAGATACTTCGCACCGGCAGCCACGTCCGCCAGCGAATAGGCCGGAGACGTAAACACCGTTTTCGGCGAGGTGAACGCGGCGTTATCGTCGGTTTCCACGCTGATTGTGAGCGAAGTAAGGTTGTTGAACGACTGCGTTACCGCCACCTCAAGCGGGACTTCAGTGCCGTGTCCGGCGTCCCGATTGTAAAACGTCCCGGCATCATAAGTGCCAAGGTCGATTACGTTGGTGGAAGCGGTAGTCGCGGTGATAGGCTGTCCATCGCTGAACAGGCCCGTGCGGTCCATAATTGCCATTTTCAGTTCTCCTTAAACGACGCGCTGTTCGGCATTGATAAGCGCATCGGTTTCACGGATTTTGAACCCGCGATACGCCATCACTTCACTGCCCTGCAGTTCGTTGGGCCGCAGCTCCAGCTTGTTATCGTTGGTAGTCAGGGCATCCAGCGCTTCCAGAATCTCGCTGTTCGCGTAGATTACGGTTTGCCCGCCGCCCAGCATCGGGTTGAGCGGATTGCTGGACTTCTGACCTGCAACACGGCCTTCCATCTTGTAGAGGCCCCGGCGCAGCAGCGCATACAGATCAACGTTGCCCGCGCGCAGCTCCGAAACATCGATATTCGGAATGCGAACGTTATAACGCCAATCGCCAACGGTAACGCCCAAGTCCTGCCGGAAGTATTCTTCCTTGACGTAGTAGGGGTTGCCGATGTCGTCAGTGACACGCTGTTCGCCCTTGTCCTGCCGGACGATGCCCGCCTTGGAACCTTCGGGGTAGAACAAGCCGGTTTTGCCACGGCCCCACGTCACCATCCAAATGGAGGTGTTGTCGGAGCCAGTGCCGCCGCCATCGACAACCTGCGAGTTTGCAAGCGTGTCATAGCGCGCAGCCATCCCCTTGAAGCGCTCCGGCGTGGTGGCCGTATCGCTATAGAAGAAGTTGGTTTGCACCTCCTGCGCCATCGCTTCCATGTGCGCAGCAGCTTCATCCGCACGCGCCTGCGCCGGGTTCTTCTTGTAGTTCAGCAGGCGAGTATCGACCGTGGAAAGCGATTCCACAAAGCCGGAAGTGTCACGCACCGATTGCTTGGTCGATTTGCTCTGGGGAATACCCTGATAGAGCTTGCCCCAGGTGGGGGTCGGCAGGCCAGTGCGGATGTTGGTCTGGTGTCCGAAGCCTTCATTGGCTTCTTCCACAAACGCATCCTGCATCAGCGGGTTGAGAACGGTAAGCGCTTCGATTGTATTCAGGTAGTTCCCGTTCTTGTCCACGGACCGGAAGTGGTCGAGGAGCGACGGAAACGAGTTTCCAATAGTAGCCATTATGGCCTCCTAAGTCAGTCGTTGGGATACTGAGCCTTCAGAGGGTCCACTGTGCGCTGCGCCGGGGCTGTGCCGCCCGCTGGAGCCGTCTTTGCGAAGCGCCCTGCCTTACGGGGCCGGGTGTTCCGCTGTTTGACGTGATTGCGCCATTGCTCCGCATCCTTCCGATCCGCCATCGCGCGCTTGATGAAAACAACGTCTTTTGCGCTGGCATCCGCCAACTCATCTTCCGTATATCCGTTTTCGATTCCGAAGTTTTGAACGCCAGTCAGAAATTCCACACGGGTTTCATCGTTGGCAAATTCGGGGATCGACATCATTTGCTTGATGCGGTCGGCCTTGAAAGCTTCGTCCTGCTGCTGGAAGTGACTTTCGCCAGCTCCCTTTATGCCATCAATCTGCTGCTTAATCTGGTCAAATTGCGCCCGCTCATCGCGGTAACGCTCCTTAGCCAACAGGAACTGGTTGATGTCGCTGAACTGCCGCTCGTCAGGTGGCTGCGGTGCAAATGCCTCGGTAAAGGCAGTGAACCGTTCTGCATACTCTTGGTGGGTTTGCGCCACTGTGTCGGCTGCGGTCGCTTCTGCTTCGCGCTGGGCTTGACGGGCACTCTCAAGACCCTGCTGGGTCTCGGTATCTCGGCGGCTTAGGACTTCGGAGAGCATTTGCTGGGCTTCGGGTTGAAGCTGCGAAAACTGTTCCTTTTCCTCTGCCTTTAGACTGACTGGCGCGGCAATGGCCTCTTCAGGTTCGCCGTCCGCTTCCTCATCCTCTTCAAAATCGCCTTCCTCATCCGTTTCCGGCTCGGCAGGTTCATCATCGGGGTAATCGGAAGCTACGTCAGCTTCTTGTGTTTCGGTTGTATCGACTTCGCCGTTATCGAGTTCGGTTTCCACAACCTCAGGCTCGGCAACAGCGGCTGTCTCATCGGACTGGACCACTATGCTTTCTCCATAAAAAAAGCGGCCCGACTTGGACCGCTCACACACCCTTTCGGGAATTTCGTTCAGGCTACTTTTTGTCGCAGCCGCTTGATCTTTGCCCGCTGCGCTTCATCGGCGCGGGCCTGTTCCAATTCTAGCAATTGCTTAGGCGTTGGCGGATTGCGGATGTGTTCCTGCAGCCGGTCATAGGCTTCCTGTGCCCAACGCATTACAAGCCCAAAATAGAGCGCTTGTGCTCCGGTATCTTCGCAATCTGCGCGGCGCGCTTCACATCGGCTGCAGCGACCTCGCCATCGGTAATGAGCGCCTTAATCTGCTCGTCCACCTTGCGGGCAACCTTTAGTGCAACCGCCAGCTTGGTAATCTTCGCAGCTTCCCAAGGCTGTTCTTCTGCCATATCAGTGAGTGCGCGGGCGTAATCAGCCTTTGCGACCATAATGGCAGGGGCGAGAAATTCATCATAAGCGGCCTGAGCGCGTTCAGCGCGTGTAATGCGGTCATGCGGAGTCATGCAGCCCAACTCCCGCCGGGACGAAACGCGCCGAATCCGGTATCAATATCGACCTTCGCCGCCAGTTCTTCGCGCTTCATCTGCATTTGAGCCATAATCCGGTCCCGCGCCAACTCGGCTTCCTGCTGTGTCTTAGCCGCCGCCAACTCCAGTTCGAGCGAGCGTTCCATCATGCGCAGCTCCAGCTCGGCTTGCTTCATTTGCCACTTCGCCTGCAGATCGGCCTGCTGCATTTGCTGTTTGAGCTGCATCTCGGCCATCTTCGCCTGAACTTCCTCGCTTGGCCCTTCCTGCTGCTCACCCTTGGTGGCCGGATCCGTGAAGAACTGTGTAGCCGTCCCCAAGCCCAGATTGCGCACCAGCAGCTTGGCCGCGTTGAATGCTTGCTCTGGCCCCACAAGGCCAAACTCTGCCGCTTCAGCCATGCTTTCCTTGAGCATACCGAACGCTTGCAGGCGCTTATCCCGGCTTCCCGTGCCCAAACCAACCCGAACGGCAAGGCGCATATCCTGCGGCCACTCAGACGGATTGATTTCGCGCGACTCACCATCGATCTTGAACTTGTGCGGCCCCATGTAGGCAATCATGAGCTTGAGCTTCTTTTCAAACAGCTCGCCCAACGCATTCGCCGCCTGCCGCGCAACAGCCTCTTCGATTTGCTGCCCTTGAGCCTGCATCAAAGCCGTGCCTGTCGCTGTCTTATTCAGCGTGTCGGCATCCAGCCCCTGATTGAGCCGGGTGATGCCAGTGCGCGTTTCCGCCTCACCAGCCATAATCTCCATAGCCTCGAACGCATTGCCAGCGACAAAAGGCACACTCCAAGGAACGGGCGGAGCGTTACCCTTTCCGCGAACGATTCCGCCCGGCGCAATATCCAGCAGATCGTCAATCGTTTGGTTGCCAATACCTTCCTCAGGCAGGAAAGTGCGCGGTGCATTGGACAGATACAGATTATCCATTGCCTGCCGCAGCATATGCGAGCGGACCACCTGAATATCCATCACCTTGTCAGCCAGCGAATGTCCAATCAAACGGTGCTGCATGGGGAACGGACACCACAGAACGTAAGGCTGGCCATCGACCGGCTCAACACTCAAGATATGCGCCCCGACGCGGTGGATGCGGACTAGCTGGTAACGGCCCTCAAAATCCCATTTGCAGTATTCTTCGCGCAGCGTGACTATCCGCCCATAGTCAGAGCGGGAAACTTGGTCCTCTTTTTCTGTGCGGTCACCATCGCGAGCATCGCGCAGTGTTTGCGTTCCGGTGGCTTCCTGCCCCCACAACGTGCCCAACTCTGCCTCGTTATAACCAAGCTCGATAAGGTCAGCTACCGATGTGCGCGACGTGTTTCCAACATAGGCCGCGCTATCCAGCGTGCGAGCATCGGGAGAGACGAAAAACTCTTCATTCGGAATCGCCGCGTCCTTAAAGACAGGCTCTCCCTCGACCATGACGGTGGCTTCGTAAACCTGCAGCGGCTCGCCAGTCAGCTCATCCAGGTCAAACAGGTCCGGCACTTCAACTGCGTCCGCAACATCGTCCCGCTGCTCAATCTCAGCCGTATTTAGCAAAACCTGCTCAGGAACCTGCGGTAGCTCCACCCACGTTTTCCAAATGCCGGACTTCTCAAGGATGCCAGCCTTCAATCCATCATGCAGAATGGAAAAGCCGTCCTGTTCGCGCATGAAGTTCCACGCTACCCGCTCCGTAGCTTCCTGAGCGCGTTCGCTGGCCACGTCCTTTTCTTCGCCATTCTCACCCTGCATAAACATAGGCTGGACAGGCTCAAACTCCACAATGTTGTCGCCTGATGCCATAGTGCGCAAAACGCTGGTCACCATGTAATCGGTCGCAGTCATAACATCGCGGGTGCGCAACTTTGAGCGTCCGTCTGTTTCGTCACCAAACAGCTCACCACGGTAAAACGACAGCGCAGTGGCGCGCTCGTCATTTACGCCAACATCGACCGAAGTGCTTTCCTCCTTTTGCAGGAAGGTGAGAAGTTCCGGCGCTTCAATCATGCCACACCCCTTCTAACGCTGCTGTAATCGATGACACGTTTGGCAACCGGCTCTTCGTAAACTACAGCCATCAATCCGAAAGCGTCAGCGCCATGGCTTGCCCAATCATGGTGCGGCCCCAAACCGATTCCGCGCGACTCATCTTTTTTCTCGTGATACCAACCAAGTGCATCACGTCCGCCCGAAGTTGTGGCAGCATCAAACCATATTTGCGGGAACAGCCGCCGCACAGCCTCAACACGGGCCATTGCTGCTCCCTTCCCTTGATTGGGAACGACAGTCACATTGTAGCCAGCGCGGCGCAATTCGCTCTCATACGAAACCGCAAAAACCTTATCGTGTGTTGCCCCATCATGCGGCAAATATATGTCAGCGCGGTCTGGCCCGTAACCGTTCTTTTGTAGCCACATTACGTGAGCGGCCAAATCCTGCCCCTGAGCTTCGTAATAATCCCGCGTTCTAATTTCGCGGTTGATAAATTGAGTAGGCCAGATCGAACA